>APFE031288578.1:0-49391 GCA_000404065.3 Pinus taeda
AAGGATAAGATAAGAATAATAAAGCAAAGAGGAGGGGGAGAGGGAAGGGGTGGATGAAAGGGAAAAAGAGAAAGAAAGTAGGGGAGAGGAAAGGGGAAAGATGATAAATATTTTTTTCTCTTTTCATTAAAATCTCAACTAATGTTCAATTTTATCTTTAACATTCACTTGATTAATTTTTCTAACCTATTATGTTTTTTTTTTTCACGTCCGTGATGATGGGTGGTGAGATCACTCAAAACATAGGACATTGTTATCCCTGCACACAACATATATTCGGAAAATTACATCAATTAAAATATGTTTCTATCGTTCTAATTTGATTTTACTTTTCGAGCTTAGAATTTGGTTTGATGTAAAATTTTGGATATTTTCTTACATATAAAATAGTTCTTTAATTGAGCAATGTTTTTTTGATGGAAATTGGATGTTCTAGGTCTTGGCGTTGCTCTCATGTTAATTTATTATGAGCATTCTCAACTATCTTACAAATGTGTTGCCAAAAAGATATCAAAGGCAACTTATGTTGTTGGTGTTTGCAAGTAAATGGTTACTAGAAGTTCTCAATTAAAGGATTGTTATTATTAGCTTGTTTACTAAGTGTTTCCATTAATATGCAAATAAGTATGAATATAAGAAATAAGCAATCTAAAAGTATTAGAATTTGGCTTATGAGTGAATATTCTCTCAAGTGTTTAGTAACAAGTATGCTAGTTGCACTTGTCATAATTGGATTATATTGTTAGCTCACTTATATTTGTGATTTTAATTGGGATATATGCGATGGAAAACCATTATTGAACAATTGCTTGGAAAAAATTGAGTTAATAGATTCTTATCATTATGTCATTACTCCAACTTTTGAATCTTTTGGCTAGAGAATCATATGAATGTGAATGCACATGTTGACCTTCACGTCAACTCACTAGTAGTTTTGAATTATGTACTGACATTTAGTATTCATATAAGTGAACCTTAAAGGTTGTATATAAGTTCCTAAAATGGAGATAAACATTATAGTGTCTTTGCATGCTTGTGAAAGTAGTGATTTTTCAAGGGTGGACCTCTTGGATAAGAAAATCAATTTCACTATGTAATGAAGTCATAACTATTCTTGTTAAGTTGAATTTTAGTTTTAGAGTTTCCTTGTACCTTGTGGATAACTACTCTTAGTTATTCTTGCTAATGCACTTAAAACTAGATTTTGATTGTAGCATGATTGCTTGTGAAGCATAATGCCTATAAAAATTATGGCATTCCACTCATTTATTTGACTATGAATTCTAATTTTTTTGCACTTTCATGTTGAATTTTCATAACATATCTACAAATAGATAGATTATAGTCATCAATATCATATCCATAACTTTCCTTTCACAAGTCGATGATTCTCCTCGCAAGAAACCTAACGCAAATTGAATTTATTTTAGTTCATCTCTATTACACTTTGAATGCCCTAAACACCATTTAGTTCCTACCAATTCAAGCCACTTGATCATGATTTCATTTATGTGGATTGTTCTTCATAAGCTGAATTTTCACCACTACTATGAGAACCCTACAATCCAAATATTGTTTATTGAGAATTTCATATAGACCAACAATTAACAAATATTATTTTTGTATTTCAAATTTTATTTCTTATGGATATAAAATTTCACATACTAAGTATTAGTTCCCTAAGTTTTTTATAAGTTTTCCAACTATTTTTCTTTTGACTTTATTATTTCTATTTTTTTCTCAAATTTTATTCCTGGAATATCTTTGAATAATTGTTAAACATTTAGAGGAAACTAAATACATGAATACTCATATATCTCATTTGATTTTGATTCTACTTGTTTTTCATTACCCTACACATACATCTCTTAATGCTTTTCATTTACTAAAACTCCCAAATTCCTAAATCACCTATTCCAAATGACTTTCCCTTTGACTTTAAATCATCTATATTTATTTAACATCTTTGGCCTCCAACTTATCACTTGTTTTTCATCAATCCAATTTTCGTAACTTCTTACCTTGCATATATGCTTGTGAATACCTTTTTATTTTCCCAAACTCCCAAATACCCTAGAGCTAAGCTCTACCTTTAGCTTTAGATCGAAATTTTTTTGTTTTCCAAGTTTTTCTATGCATCAACCTTTGATGTTGCACTAATACCATGTATGATTTTAAAACAACCATATACACATCATAATAAACACAATATATGATGGAAAGAAATGCTACCCAAGGATATCAAAGACATGTAGCTTCCTCACAAATCTCCTTGTATATAGGACCCTACAAATTGGGTGGTCTCACTACCTAATTTACATTAATACTAATTATTATCGTTAACTTTAAATATTACACGGTCACCACAAAGCACAATATATAAATTCATTGCTAACCAAAAATCTTAATTAAAACTCTTTAGTAAACTTTGTAGTTACACATTTAATTGTTTTACCAAAATTGAGTGAGTATTACATAAATTCTTCTAACTTGAAAGATGAAAATGAACCATTATGATGGTTGATTTCCTAGAAAACCCATTAAATATGAAAGTTAAAGAGAAGGACAATCAATAGAGGAAAGCAAAATAACTCGAGAGGAAATGAAGAAGAATAGTAGAAATGATGGAGTTGAAAGAAGAAGCATGTTCAAATATTGAAGGTCATATTTATTCCTAAGCCATCTAAAATGGTTTTGTGAATAAGAACGCATTAAAATTCTTATGGAAAATTTAGAGCATTGGTGTAACAATTTCCTGAGCCTAATAAATCCCCAACAAATGTTGTTTTTCCTTTTGGGTTTCTATGGTATAATATTTGTTGTCTATGGTGCAATGAATTCTCTTTAGTTGATTGTTTTGCATGGTTAAATCATTAGTTGTCAAGAAATTCTTACCTATACAAAGCTTATATTTTTGTTCAAACCACTTCAAAGATGAATCATAGAAGTAAATACACTTTAACAATAACCTAAGAGACTCCTCACCCATGCACTTTAGCTCTCTCTCCCATATTAGTTATGTGTGGATTAGATCTTTGCACATTATTGCACATATGCATTGCTATTGGCTTTAATCATTTTACAAACTACGTTATTGGCTGTAATTAATCCAAGAAGAGACTAGGGAAATGGAGGTCAATGTTCACATTGACGCCAGAGAGTGGAACCACCCCAACCATGTTAGATGTCCATTCTCCTTGATTTGAGAGGATTATAGTTTAGATTTTCCAAAGGAAATTTATTTCAACATGGTTAAGAAAACAAGTTTGAACCATTGGCAAAAATCAATTTGTCATCATTTAACATGAAACAATTTTCCTTTGCGTTATGAAATTATCTTGGTCCTTGGGTAAGAAACAAAGGGACATTTTCCTTTGAAATAGGAGGGTAGATATTCCATAGAAGGAGAATTGTGATTTGTTGAGCCATGTGTTTTTATTCCTCACTAAAAATGTTGGTGGGTCAATTATGTTAGGTACCCATAAAAGTTATATATTTGGGTAAAACCCAAATACATATATATCTATTCAATACAATTATATATATATAATATATATATATATATAGAGAGAGAGAGAGAGAGAGAGAGAGAGAGAGAAGAGAGAGGAGAGAGAGAGAGATTTCATGAATTGAATTATTTTCCATCTCCTAGCATTCAACTATAATAGTGGTTGTGTGGGCACTCTTTAGCAAAATGTTTGATCAATTGAATGTAGAAAAAATAGAGTTTCCAATAAATTAGCTGTGAAAATACCTTAATGAGTCTTGAAGCCTTGAACTTAGCTTAAAGGTGACTACATATTCATGTAATAACATTGTGGTTGTTCTATTGCTAATAATAAAGGTACGGTTCCCTTGAATTAGATGATAAGCTTTGGTCCAACCACCACAAGCATGTTAAACCCAAATTGACGGAAATCGAACAATTAAGTGTCATGATTTTTTATAATTAGGAAGGAGAGGATCAAATTGCATAGAGAATAGAGGCAATCAAATTTATTTAATAAAGGATCCTTATTAGTGAAACATGTCAGCTATAAGTCTCACATTTATATTTCATATTAATATGGCAATGATTTAATTTGTGGTTTAGAAGTAGTTGTTAGCAGTTTGACAAAATATAGACTTAGTATTAATAAGGCGTTTAAAAGAGAGGGGCTAGAAGAGTTAATGTATTTAAACAAGTGAATCCAAAAGGAAAGTCAATAGTGGGGGTGGAAAACAGATGAGATGGAAAAAGACATTTCCAAATGCCAAGTATCCTTCACCACAAGGGTGGAATTAGAAAAAACTAAATTACATATCTTGCAATTGTGGGAGTAATTCACTTAGTGACACGATTGACAAGAGAGTTTTGTTGAAGTCACTTCTTATGTATACCAAGATTTGGAAACAAAGGAAGAGACATTGAAAAATCTACAAGCAGTTATACAAGAGAACAATCCAACCTCTTCCATGACAATTGTGGAAGCTAGCATCGTGACATAATAATGGAAAACACACCTTCCAAGATCCTTCCTAAAGAGAAATTTAGTGATCCCTAAAACCAAACTAGATTAATCATTTCCTAATTATTGAGGCAAATGAGTTAAAAGGACCAAGGGTTAGGTGAGAAAGGGCAAGGGACTATGATCCTTACTGTATCTAAATAGAGACCATGATTTTGTGGACAAGAAAAAAATATATAGTTAACTCATGCCAACTTTGTCAAGGTAAGCATCATCACAAACTGAAAAAGGTGTGGCATAGTATCTTTGGTTGGTTTTAGTTGCAAAAAAATTAGGTCATAAGGGTAGCAATATTTGGCACTCTAAAATACAAACCAGGACATGCAAGAACTATTATTAGTACACCAAATTGATTAGGCATTGGAAGGCCAAATGTTGGAGGCTTCACCAGTAACTCCATCCCAAGAATTAAATAGTGAGGTAGAACACTAGAGCATTACTATTAAGGGTAAAAAGAGGATACTTGAACCTACAACATGAGAAATGGTTATCCAATGACCTATTTCAACATAGAATATCATATATCTAACCAAGAGATGGAAATAAAGTCATGTGAAATAAACCCCTATTTGGTGCTTTAACTTTCATCATGCAATGGAGGAACCTTCATGGAGATTTGCAAGAGATCATTTGAGGAATCAAAGGAGATAGACATGCATATGCAAAGAAGATCGAAGGAAGTTGAAACATTTGGGGACCAAAAGCTTGCAAATGTGGAGGTATGATCCAAATTTGATCCTAATTAAATCTCTTGTATAAATATTGTAACAATCATTTAATTGTTTTAACAAAGTTAAGCGAATAGTCTAAAAGTTATTCTCACTTGGAAAATGAAAATTATCCATTGTGATGGTTGGGATTCCAAGAAACCCAATAAATATGAAGTTTGTAGAGAAGGGAATTTGAGAAATGAGACAACAATCTTAAGATTAAAAGAAGGGTAGCAGAAGAAAAAAAAATGGAGGAAGAAGCATGTTCAAAAAATCAAAGGTTGTCTGTAAGCATAAACCATCTACAATGTTGTTTATGATAAGAATGCTTTAAAACTCAAATGGAGAATGCATCTTTATTGTTGTAACAATTTCCTCTAATAAAATCATTGCTAAACGATTTCCCTTTTGGGTTTCTACGGTAAAATCTTTATTTTCTATGCTACAATTAAGTTCTCTTTGGTTGATTATGTATGTGATTAAATCACTAGTTGCGAGGTACTTTTTTCCTATATAAATCTTGCATTCTTGTTTAACTAAATTTGTAAATGAATCACAACAATAAATAGAATTTTCAATAACTCAATTTATTCCTCAGCCACGAGTTTTGGATTGGTCTCTCATTTTAGTTACATGTGGGTTAAGACATCTACACATTATTCCATGCGTGCAACATTATTGCCTTTAATTAGTTCATTTGGTGCATATTTGGCGGAGTTCACTCCAAGAAGTGGCCAAGGAAATGACATTCCTATCGATGCCCAAAGCGTGGAGCTAACCCAACCAAATTTGAGGTCCATTTTCCTTAACTTAGGAGGATGTCAACTTAGGTCTATTACAAGAAAACTGATCTACCCTCATGAAGAAAGCAAGATGGAACCATTAGATGAAATTGAATGGCCATTGTTAGATAGAAAATGATTTTCCTTTGGATTATAAATATAATATTGGCCCTTCATTTGAAAACAAAAGGGACATTTCCTTTGAAATGGCAATGTTGAATATTCCATAAAGAGAATGTAATTTGTTAAGCCATATTTTTTAATTCTTAGTAGAAATGTTGGCAAGCTAGTAGGTACTCTACAGCCATGCATTGATGTGTCAAGATAATTTACTTGGGCATATCTCTGTGTGTGTGTGTGTGTGTAACATTAATTGTGTTGATAAATGAGTTGAATTGTGTTTTTTGTTGAGTGAGTTAACTTGTGTTTTCATATTTTGACAATCAACTACAATAGAGTTAGGTGGGCACCTTTAGTTAACAAAATTTATTAATCTATGGAAGAGAATACATATATCTCTCCAACTTGGATGGATACCACCCAATATTTACTCACTAAACAAAACATTTTTTTTTTTTCCAAATGAAAATAGAGACATGATGCTTTTGTTCAATTATTTTTTTCAAGGCTACTTCGATTCATGAAAATTCAATTTTCATACATATGTATTTGCTGGAAATACTAAGAGGGGGGTGAACCAAGATTTCACTTCAATTAGTTAATTATTTTAATCTTCAGAGAATTAATTAGCATTAGCATTACATCAAAGATAAATCAACAACACCATTCACATTGCACAATATAAAGAAAAATAGATTTTTAGGTGGAAACCCTTTTGGGAGAACTCCAACTTCCAAAATTCTCCAGGTACAACTTGAAAGAGGCTCCAACCTCTAGATTTATCAACCCCAACTAAAAGGATGTTGCAACACCCTGGTTTACCAGCTCCAACTGGAAGGATGTTCCAATGCCTTGGTTTATAGGTTCCAACCTCAAGGAAGCTCCAACCACCCTTCTCAATGAGAACCATGTTTCACAAATTTCATATTAGATCCACTTGTGCTCAATAACAATACAAACGAACTGCAACAAAACCTCTGCTCAAAGTATACATCACTAGCAAACCCTAGCAACTTATATCAATAGCATGTCAATAACCAATGTGATCTTTGTGACACAAAAAAAACTGTTGGATACTACATTAAACCCTACCTGGAAAATTCTTGCTCAGCAACATATGTTTCAACCTCTGATTCATAAAACCAATTTGATTTTAGCGATACAATACCATGAAACCATAACAATACCATAACAATAGTCTTTCAATAATGATTTCTTATAAGGAAACTGCACAATGCAAACCCTAACAATCACCTTGTAACAAAATTACACCCACCACAAATTCGTATCATTTGTCATCTAGAAAATCTTGGGCAACAACCTGTTATGCAAAGCTTAGTTATACTCAATAACGTTTTGTGCTTAACATAGATCATCTTTCCTCAAACCATTAACACTACCAAACTCTCACAACAATATTCCTAGCATCAATGTCAACAACAGCGACACGACAATAACATATTCATCAATAACCCTAGCAGCGTTACACTCAAATATTGGTAGTAGCTTTGCATGAAAAGTCTACTCACACTCAACCATGCACCAGATGATACAATCTCTGTTCACCAAGACATTGTCATACCTTAGCAAAAAATTCATAATAGTAGATACTCTTACTGCTTATCAATGCATCAAATTATTGCATGTGAACTAGCTCTCATATTGTCGGAGATAAAATACCCTTTTGTTGCTTTTGATGTTAAATAATGATCAGGTTGTTATGATAAGTAGATATGAGGTTGATCATCGTTCGTGACCTTAAAAGAACCTTGAAATACCTATGAGACAGTTCACGATCTGACCATGAAATTGTATAAAACACATAATCATTTATAGAAAGATCCTTGAAAGACGCCTCAAATGAGATGAAGATAACATAGTTTTTAGGCTAAAGTTGTATATTGCACAAAACTGATCAATAGGATAAGTGTGTAATATATATATAGCATAGGGACATTCCATAAAGAGGTGCACCTATGCATAAACCCTAAAAAATGCCACAAATTTGTCACATATTCTTGCCAAGAAAGGGCCGAAAAAATCTCAAACCAAATTACCCAGGAAACAAATCGGAAAATTCGGACCAAGAGGCCAAACAGACTTTAGGTTTTAGCCAACGAGAAACCGTTAATAAAATTTGCAAAATCCTTAGCCCTGAAGTGACGCATATAGTCAAGAAATGGTATCAGTCAAAAGACAACTCTTTCAACAGTCACATTGACAACTCTTTCAACAGTCACATTGCTTGGATAGGCTAGATAGATGAATCAAGACGTTCTACTCTAGATCTTTAAATAAGTTTCAAGCATGCACAAAAGTATGTCTCCAATTCGTGCCTAAACGCTTGGAAATTAAAAAATGTCTCTCCACATAAAAGCATCGATATGTCACAAACAATAGCAAAAAGGACGTCCTAGAAATTTGTGTTTGTCATATGTCCAAGGCCGAAAATAAGGCCTCAGGACCTACAACTCGGCTACAGGAGAATGGTTTCAAATGCGTGTGAATCTTTCCTCAGAAAATGCACATTTTCTACAAGAGTACGACCTCAGATAATCCGCAATTAGATGTCACAGAGAGAGCCAAAACAAAGCCTCAACCTAGTAAAAAAACCGCTTGAAAATGAGCCTCAGAAAATATTTTAGAGACGCCTTAGTGTTACCTCGAATTAGGCCTCAGATTCATCTGTGTCTGTCTCATAAAATTACCTCAAATGTGTGACAATCCCACGAAGTGCCTCAGAAAATTTAAACAAATCAGCCCCCAAATATCCAACGAAGAACAAAAAATTTAAGCTACAAAAATAATCTCCAAACCTTGGCTTATTCGTTCATATCTTAATGACTACTCAAGAGCCTTAGATCACTACAGAAAAATGTACCTTTTTTTTCGTATTTGGAAGGCAGCCCAACTTTTTATTTATAGAGTTCGAGGATACTTCTAACGCAGGGATCAAGCCAACCTCGAAGTTGGAGGGAGCCAACCTGATATTTGGAGGAAGAAAATCTTCCAAAATTTGAATTTAAAATTCAATTTGAAATTTATTGTCGAGCCAAAATTCAAATTTCCTAGGAGCCTGACTTGATTCCAAATCTAAATAATTACATGCCCTTGAAAATGGCTTCTTTAGTAAGTGAAGTTTTCCTTCACTGTATTTTATTTTGCAAGCAAACTTGATTAGGATATGCCCATCATTAATTTTAGATTAAAAATTGTCACCAATATTACAGGTCATTTTGTCACATCCAATCAAATGGCCTGAAACCTTGATCAATCATCTCTTTTAACACTTTGCATTCATTCCTTGCAAACCCTAGAGCATCTTCTCTCCAAAAAGTCCAAGAATTATGGGTTAATCAACCAAAAAAACCTAACTTGTAGCCCCATCGCACTTTCCCTTCATGCAACCTTTCACTATTGCAATTTGTACACACAACATCTGCACTAACCAGTGCATGTTTCCTTCATAGTAAGTGTGATGCTCCAGAATTTCGGTTTAAAAAAAAATGAATCTTCTCTTATCAAAAGATTCCAAGGTGGTTTTAACTATTTACTGTTGGATCAAGGTCTCGAACTTCTACTCTTGAAGTCTTATCTCTTATCTCTAGAGCTTATCCTCCCTCATATGTGGATCTAATCCTATGTTGGTAAATCTCAAACCACTTCTTTTACGTTATGAATTCGTTGCCTCCCATAGAGTATGGGTTGGATTTTGCAGACTCTCAATTAGTCCCTCATGTTATTGCTTTGTGCCAAAGGATCCATTATCATTCCATGCACTTGAGTTGTGATTGAAGGCTTTCTATGTGGAAAAGGAATGAAAATATAGTTGGGAGACATCTAAATGTCAACATCTATAAGGGATTCTAATCTTCTCCTACATTCATTAATACAAAAATTGTCTTTTTTCCCTATACTTATGTCTCATTTATGCATATCTATTACAATGCCTTCTTGACTCATTTTTTAGAGATGTTAGCATATGCTATTTGTATGTTGTAGTTTTCTTGCTTGTTTTAGTTGTTTTGCAGGTTCCACTTATAATATTTCGAGTTGGAGCTGGAGCTTACTAGCAAGGAGAGGAGGAGAGTTGGCATTGGATTTCAAGTAAGTCATTTTTCCATATTATAAACTATCTATGGGAAACATCAGTCTTTTTGTCTATGTTGTTTCTAGATCAAGCCACTAGATCTAGGGAGTTTTCTTTTGTCTGCAGAAGGAAATTATCCATCAAACAACTTGGCGACTCCACTAGAGATCGAGAGGTTCCTTTAATGGCTTTCCTTCCCTAGTATTTTAGGAACTTGAAAACGAATCAATTTGACTTATTCAGAAAGTAATTAGTCTTAGGAAAGTATAATTTTGAGTTTGGTAGGGTTTGTTTTTCATCTTTTGAGCAAAATCAGCCCTAATGCACTTTCTGTTATGAGATAGAGCGAATCCACTTTCTATTTTCCAAGTACATCAAAGTATATCAGAACATTCTTCCACGTACCTTTTGATATATCAGACGATGCTCCACGTAAAACGAGTATATAGGAATGCTCCCATCAAACGGTTACGTATTAGACAACACTAATTTGGACTATGCTTCCATGTACCTCCGAGTATATTTTGGAAGACTTCCCCATTAGGTTACAAACACGCCATAGGTAACCGAATCAATTGCCTTGTTAATTGTGATACACTGAACATAGCACTCGAGGAGATTTCCTGCATGTACTTAACGATATATTGCAGTTCACGGTGGCTTGGTAATCATTATATGTCTAGTTGCCCCTTTTTATTTTTATTTGTGTTTTTTATTTCTAAAATCAATTAATTAACCGTGGAACAACATCCTCGTCGTGGAACAACTTCTTAGTGGATCTTAGGTTGAAGTTGAATGCAACATTTCCAGAATCTACAAGTCAAGGAAACCCCTATGACAGGAATCCTAGTCCTTTGCTTCTTTTAGAAATATTGGTGCTCCTTGTATGGCTACGTTGTCCCTTCTCAATTTTACCATAGGTTTACGATATGGTTGTTTTCAACCTCGTTGGTTTCGAATTTCCAAACTACTCCACAACCAAGTCCTCCACCTAAAAAACATCAACCTCACCCTCAAGTTGATCCTCAAGTTTACCCTAATGTTCTTTCATCCCTTTCTTCTTCCTCACCTGGTGAAAGTCTTGATTCTAGTAACTAGGAAGCTATGAAGAAGAAGAAAAGGACGAAGAAGAAGAAGTAAAATAAGCAGGGGGGGCAACCAAGAAAAAATTTCTATGAATGCATCTAATGTCGAGAAACCTTCCAACAAGCCCGACAAAGTTAAATTTCATTCCATGGTATGTAGTGGTGACCATCTTCTTAGAGATTGTCCTAGCATTCCACAGGTATTAGAAGTGTGGTCCACATGCTCACATCGACCCTTGTTGTTAGCCTCTAGAGATCAAGCTTGTGATGAAGGGTCAACTAGAGATAATAAGGTTCATGAGAAAAAGGGTAAAGTCAAGTATCCCTGTAGATTATGTGAAGGGAATCATCCAATTCACCTTTTAACTTATACGGATGAAGCATCCAAATTGTTGGAAAATCTTACTGCTTCTCAACAGTGACCTCCGATTGGTTACCCAAAGCTTTCCCCAATCCTCCACTAGTTGATGAAGTGATTGATGCAATTCCATCTTCAATCAATCCCACTCTCTCTGAACGTGAATCCCATGAGTCTGTTCCCAACGATCAACCATTGGATGAGGAAATAGTTGTCTCAATTCCACCTTCAGTCAATTCCACTTTTCTCGTAGAGAGAGTTTCATACTTCTCAGGTTATTTTTATTACCTCGGATCCTGTCATATTTCTCCTGTTCCTATAGAACCCCATCCAAGTAATCAAGTTATTCCCTTTGATTGGACTCAATTAACAAAACCTTGTCTCCCTTCTTACATGCCCTTCAAAGTCATGGTGAATTCTTGCAATAAGAATTTATATAACACAATTATAGATGAGGGCGATTTTGTTAGCATTCTATCCTCGACTACTTGGTAAGCTATAGTTTCTCCTCAACTTGTTTGTGTTACTCAGAATTTGTTGGATTTCAATAGAAGAACCAATGAACCCTTAGGGATCCTTCCTCAGCTTCCTATTACTTTGGAAAGGAGAACCCTTTGTATTGATGTTATGATAGTTCAAGGTTCCTTGGATTTCAATTTACTCGTTGGACGATACTATGTTTATGCCATAAGCGTTGTCGTGTCAACACTCTTTCGAGTTATGTGTTTCCCACATGATGGAAAAATTATGACTATTGACCAACTTTCATCCGTTGGTCCTGATTTGACTGCCAACTATCCAACTTCCCTAATATTTTTGAATATGCAAGTGGTATCCCCGCCGTCATAGGTTAATTTTGTGACAACCTGTTCCATGCACACACCTACCAATGAAGAAGAGCCTTTCACTATTTTCTCAACTTCTTTTGACCTAGATCCAGTAGGTGATATGGTAAATTATTTACTAGGAACATTGGAGCCTATTGAATCCCTTGCTACCTTCCAAAGCATTGTTCTTCCACCTGATTAAAATATATTGGAAGCCACGATTAAGACCTTGGCATGTATTCCTTCTAAAGCCTTAGCCTCTCGGGAGCCATGATCAATATAACATGGTTTCATGAGCAGAGTTCCTTTCCTTGTGTCAATCTCATTAAAAAATGAAACAAGGTCCCATGAGTGGAGTTCTTTTATTGTGTCAGGCTCATTAAGAAATGAAACCAGACACCATGAGCAGAGTTCCTTTTCTTGTGTCATGCTCATTAAAAAATGAAACAAGGTGTCATGAGAATATTTATTTTCCTGTGTCGAGCTCGTTAAGAAATGAAACAAATCCCCCTCCAATTCGAGTCTATGAATAGATCTCGTAAATTTTGAGTTGAGACTTTCACTTGATCTCGTAAATGAACCTTCATTTCATCCACATATTAGTAACAAGTAGTCTACTTAGATTAATGAAATGAATTTTGGGGGGTATGTTCCTAAAATTAAGTCATTATGTTGGGGGCATGAAAACTTATCTCAAGAATAGTTTGCCTTTGTTTCAAGCTTGTATAAAAATGAAACCTATTTTGAGTTCATTGACCGTTAGTTCATTGTGCCTTAGGTCCGACCCCATCTTATGTACGTTGTAACTTGATGGTACAACTTACTTGACCATGGATGTTGCTTAGTATAACACCTTTTTGTCGTCTTGTTATCCATGTTGTAATTTTTATTATCTTTTCAGAATCCTTTTAGGGTAACAAGATTCCACACTTTATCCCTCGTGATTGCCACTTTTTATCAGCTTGTTTCTACAAGATGAGCCTAGGTTTACTCATTCTATCATCACCATATGTTTTGTCAATCATTTATGTTCATTTGGTGTTTTACCCTTTCCTGAGGAATTGTTGCGATGAGTGGTATTATGAGTCCACCACTCGACCTCTACATGTTTTGAGCAGTTCCACCATGACCAAAACCAGTTGCTACCCTTTATACCATTCATTCCTCTAAATGGAGTCCTCTTTAAGCTCTTTTTAAACTCCCAAAACATGAAAAGATTGTCGAGTATTTATCTTTTAGAACTCTTTAAAGTAAATGAAAAGATGTCTATCCAATATTAGTTTAACCCTTTTCTAGACTAGATGAACTATTTATGAAAAATGAATACTTTAGTTAAACATGGCTAAAAGGTTCTCCTAGGTATTGTTTTATGTCTTTTCGGTCCCAAGAGACTAAATTTACTAAAATCAACTCTTGGAGTTTTCTTTTTCACCTCTTTTTCAAACTCCCTAGACATGAAAAAGAAGTCGATTCACACCTTCGTTGGACTCGTAAAATTGTTAAACAACGTTGGACTCATCAAGCATGACGAGACCAAACCACTCCTTCTTAGGGTTCGTAAAATATACTTAAAAGAACTCATCTGAATGATGAACTTATAGGCCAAGCATATGTTAAACTCCTTAAGCTTATAAAAAAATAAATAGGTAATAGCAAAAAATGGTTGGGAAATTAGGAAAATTGGGCACCAAACCTATCTATGGCAGCGAGTCACTCTTGAACACGACACTCTCACTTTCGTGATTGCTTTGGGTTTGGAAATTTGCTTGCCTCATTGGTTGATCACACCTTATTAAGAGTCTTCATGATAAGTTTTGAGTCAATGTTGCCAACTCCATAAAGTGTTGTTAATATGTTCAAGAGAAGTCCACCCTATGTTGACATCTTCTACAATACTTTAAACCTTTGTTCATATTTTTTGCTCCTACACCAACCTTTAATCATCATAATTCTGTCTTAAATCTTGACACCCATTTTGTGTCGTTGATGGGGGATACATTAAAGCCCTCTTGTGATGGGTCACTTCCTATCGACATCAACTCATTCTCTAGGAAGTTGACTTAGAAATGCCCTTCAATGCCCTAGAGATTGCATACCTCAATGGAAAGTTTCCTCGCTTTCAGCGACAAGTTTTCATAATTGGTCTTCGACTAAGAGATTTTATGTGGTGTTTGACTTCAGCTCATTCATTCACATCTCATGGATTGCATTGTAGTACCTTGAGGGCCATTCTCATTATTGGTATTTCCTCTTGTGTATGCTAACGAATTACACCATTGGTTGGTAATCAGATGGTGCCTACCATGTTCAACTCCAACACATCTAATCACATGGTTAGATTCGTACTATCGAGTGACGAGGTAAAATAACCTGGACCTAGTTCCATCCATCTGAGTTGCGATTTCAAGATTCATACAAGATTACAAAGTATGATGGCTATGGTCACACAGAAATTGATTTAAGCATGTGTCCACAATCTATCATCTGTGGATGATACTTTTGATCATTGTACATGTAAATTGGCTTATATGTTGAGTATGGGTATACCTACCTTAGCGATGATATCATGATGATACTATGTATTATAATAAATGGCGATCTCAATTAATATATTCCTGATCCAAACTTGCCACATGGTAAAGCACTTCAGTCCTCAGCCACCACTTCTGACTTTGTACTTTAAGGGGAAATCTGTTAAGGTCATTTTGTCACAACCAATCAAATGGCCTAAAACACGGATCAATCATCATCCTTTTAACACTTTGCATTCATTCTCTGCAAAGGCTGGAGCATGTTCTCTCCGAAAATTCCAAGAATTTTGGGTCAAACAAGTAAAAAACCTAATTTTTGGCCTTATCACACTTTCCCTTTGTGTAACATGGATTGTTGGAAGTTGTACACACAACATCTGCACTAACCAGCCCATGTTTCCTTTACAATAAGTGTGATGGCTCTTGAATTTTGGTAAAAATTAAAAATAATCTTGAATCGTCTTTATCTAGAATCTTCTCGAGTGGTTTTAACTATTTACTGTTAGATCAATATCTTGAACTCCTACTCTTGAGGTCTTATGTCTTATCCCTAGATATTATCCTCCATAATATGTGGATCTAAGTCCTAGATTGGTAAATCCCAAACCACCTCTTTTACCTTATAAATTCACTACCTCCCATAGAGTCTAGGTTGGCTTTAGGAAACTCTCGGTTATGCCCTTATGTTGTTGTTTTATGCATAAGGAACCATTATCCATACATGCACTTGAATTGTGATTAAAGGATTTCTTTGTAGTAAAGGAAGGACAATATAGTTGGGAGACATCTACAAGGTCAAAATCGGTAAAGGGTTTTAACCTTCTCCTACATTCATTAATACAAAAAGTGTTTTGTTTTCTTATACTTATGTCTCATTTATGTATATGTATTACAATTCCTTCTTGAATCATTGTTTAGAGATGTTAGCATATGTTATTTGTATGTTGTAGTTCTCTTTCTTGTTTTAGTTATTTTGCAGGTTCCACTTATGGCATTTGAAGTTGGAGTTGGAGCTTACAAGCAAGGAGAAGAGGAGAGCTTGCATTGGATTCTAGGTAAGTCTTTATTCCATATTCTAAACTCTTTAAGGAAAACATAAGTCTTTTTGTCTCTATTGTTTCTAGATCAAAACACTAGATCTAGGGAGTTTGCTTTTGTCCGCAGAACGAAATTATCTGTTATTTAAGTTGGTAACTCCATTGGGGATCGAGATGTTCCTTTAGTGGTTTCCTTTGCCTAATCTTCTAGGACATTTGAAAACGACTCAATTTGGCTTGTTCATACAGTAATCAGTCTTAGGAAAGTATAATTTTGAGCTTGATAGGGTTTGATTTTCGTCTTTTGAGTAAAATCAACCCCATTGCACTTTCTATTTTGAAATAGAGCGACCTATCGCACTTGTCTCTCTCTGTAAGTGCGATGAATCACACTGGTTTTCATATATAGCCTGTGATGATCCCTGTAAGATGCAAAATTTGCTTCTTTTTTTTGTTTTTTGAAGTCTCTAAATTGCTCATTCTCTATGAAGCCAATAATGTCTTTAAATTTGAGTATGATTACCTTTTGATTGCCTTTTTATATTATAGTTTCAATATGTGTGAGTTATTTTGATCAATGATCTAACTACATTTCATTTTTCATTGCATTTGGCATTTGAAAAGGAAAGACAAGAAAATATTTCATTTCTTGCATTATGATTTAGGGCTTTGAATTGAATTGGAATAGTACAATTGAAAAGTTTGGTTTATGAAGTTCTTGTTTGTTGCATCATTGTTTGAAACTCCTTCCTTCCCTTTGATAGATCTTCATTGAACAAAGAGTTATTTTTATCATGCTAGTTGCATTATAGGAGTTCAGGTGAATTAGTTTTCTGAGCCTTGAAATTGAAACTTAAATCAAGGTCAACTTTAAAATTTATTCAATTAACCTAAGGAGCATTTGAAACATTAACGACACATCTAGTGGTCTAGGCTAGAAGACTTGTTTCAGTCTTATAAACATAGGAGTTTTCATTACTTGTGAGCATTACATCCCAAGGATGGTTGTTGGTTTTCCATGTACATTAGATTATATCATAACGTTCTTCCACGTACCTTTTCTTATATCGAGCAATGCTCCACGTATGAGTATATAGGAACACCCCCATTGAAAAGTTACACATTAGACAACACTAACATGGACTACACTCCCATGTACCTCCGGGTATATTTTGGAAGTCCCCATTAGGTTGCAAACCCACCATAGTTAACAGAGTCAATTTCTTTGTTAACTGTGATACATCAAACATAATATTCAAGGAGATTGTCTGCACATACTTAACCATATATTGTAGTTCACAGTGGCTTGGTAATCCTTATATGCCTAGTTACCCCAATCAATTAGTTAATCGTGGAACATCCTTGTGGTGGAACAACTCCTTAGTGGATATTAGGTTGAAGTTGATGGAAATAGTTTCAGAGTCTACCAATCAAGGAAACCTTTCTGACAGGAATTTTGGTTCTTTTCCTTCTTTTGGAAATATTGGTGCTCCTTATATGGCTATGTTGTCCCTTCCCAGTTTTACCATAGGTTTATCAGTATGGATGTTTTCAACCTCATTGGTTTTGAATGCCCAAACTACTCCACGACTAAGTCCTCCACTTGAACAACATCAACCTCAAGTTGAACCTATTGTTCCTTCATCCCTTTCTTCTTCCTCGCCTAGTGAAAGTCTTGATTCTAGTAACGAGGAAGCTAAGAAGAAGAAGAAAACGGTGAAGAAGAAGAAGAAGCAAAATAAGCAAGGGGCAACCAAGCAAACATTGCTATGAATGCAGCTAATGTTGACCCTACAAATTTAAATTCCCTTGCAAGTTATGTAAGGTTGACCATCTTCTTAGAGATTGTCCTGGTATTCCACAAGTATTAGAAGAAGTCTGGTCCATAGACTCTCATCAGCGCCCTTGTCATCAGCCTCTGGAGATCATGCTTGTGATGAACCATCAACTACTGATAATAAGGTTCACGATAAAAAGGATAAAGTCAAGTTCCTTGTATATTATGGGAAGGGAATCATCCAATTCACCTTTTCCCTTATATGGATGAAGCATCCAAATTGTTGGGGAATCTTACTGCGTCTCAACAGTGACTTCTGGTTGGTCACCGAAAGCTTTCCCCCAATCCTCCACTAGTTGATGAAGTGATTGATCCAAATCCATCTTCAATCAATCCCACTCTCTTTAAACGTGATTCACATGATTCTGTTCCCAACCAACCATTGGTTGATGAGATGGTTGACTCGATTCCACCTTTAGTCAATCACACTTTTCCTGTAGAGAGTGAGTTTCATATCGCTCATGTTCTTTTTGTTACCTCAAATCTTGTTGAACAAGGGGATATTTCTCTTGTTCCTACGGAACCCCCTCAAAGTAATCAAGTTATTGCCTTTGATTGGAATCAATTGACAAAGTCTCGTCCCCCTTCTTACATGCCCTTCCAAGTCATGGTGAAGTCTTGAGATAAGAACTTATATCGTACTGTTATAGATGAGGGCACTTTTATTAGCATTTTATCCTCAGCTGCTTGGTAAGCTATAGGTTCTCCTCAGCTTATGTCTTTTACTCAAACTCTATTGGTTTTCAATAGAAGAACCAATGAACCCTTAGGGATCCTTCCTCAACTTCCTATTACTTTGGAAGGGAAAACTATTTATATTGATGTTATGGTAGTTCAAGGTCCCTTGGATTTCAATTGACTCCTTGGGTGAGACTATGTTTATGCCATGAGTGTTCTCGAGTCCACACTCTTTTGAGTGATGTGTTTCTCACATAATAGAAAAATTGTGATTATTGACCAACTTTCATTTGTTGTTCCTGATTTGACTACCAACCATCCAACTTCCTAAACTTTATGAATATGCAAGTGGTATTCCCACCACCACAAGTTAATTATGTGGAAACATGTTCCATGCATACACCTACCGATAAAGAAGAGCCTTTCACTGTTTGCACAACTTCTTTTGACCTGGATCTAGTAGGTGATATGGTAAATTATTTATCGGGAACATTAGAGCCTATTGAATCCCTTGATACCTTCCAAAGCATTGTTCTTCCATCTTATTAAAATCTCTTGGAAGCCATGATTAAGCCCTTGACATGTATTCCTTCCAGAGCCTTAGCCTTTAGGGAGCCATGATTCCTTTCATGAGCAGAGTTCCTTTTCTTGTGTCAAGCTTGTTAAAAAATGAAACAAGGTCCCATGAATGGAGTTCTTTTACTGTGTCAAGCTCATTAAAAAATGAAACAAATCATCATGAGCAGAGTAAATTTTCCTCTGTCAAGCTCGTTAAAAAATGAAATAAGGTATCGTGAGCATAGTTCTTTTCCTGTGTTGAGCTCATTAAGAAATGAAACAAATCCCCCTCCAATTCAAGTCTTTAACTAGATTTCATAAACGTTGAGTCAAGTCTTTCACTTGATCTTGTAAATGAACCTTCATTCCATTCACCTATTAGTAACCAGTAGTCTACTTAGGTGAATGAAATGAAGGTTGGGGGGCATGTGCCTAGAATTAAGTCATTATGTTTAGGGCATGAAAACTTATCTCAAGCATGGTTTGTCTCTATTTCAAGTTTGTATAAAAATGAAACCCACTCTGAGCTTATTGATCGCCAGTGCCTTCATTGTGCCTTAGGTCTGAGCCCATCTTATGCATGCCATAACTTGATCATAGAACTTACCTGGCCATGGATGCCTTAGTATAACACCTTTTTGTAGTCTTGGTATCCATGCAATCATTTTTATTATCTTTTCAGAATTCTTTTAGGGTAATGAGATTGCACAGTTTATCCCTCGCAATTGCCACTTTTTATCAGCGTGTTTATGCAAGATGAGTCTTGGTTTATTCATTCCATCGTCGCAATTTTCTTGGCCAATCATTATCTCTCACTTGGTGTTTTACCCTTTCCTGAGGAACCGCTGCAATGAGTGGTCTTATTAGCCCACCTCTCGACCTCTACATGTTTTGAGCAATTCCATCATGACCGGAACCGCTTGCTACCCTTTATACCACTCATTCCTCTAGGAGGAGTCCTCTTTAAGCTCTTTTCAGACTCCCAAAACATGAAAAGATTGTCGAGTACTTGTCTTTTCGAACTCGTTAAAGTAAATAAAAAGACGTATTTCCAATATAAGTTTAACCCTTTTCTGGACTGGATAGACTATTTACGAAAAGATAATACTCTAGTTAAACATGGCTAAAAGGTTCTCCTGTGTATTGTTTTATGCCTTTTCGAACCCAATAGACTAAATTTACAATCTTGAATTTTCTTTTTTGCCTCTTTTTCAAATTCTCTAAACATGTAAAAGAAGTTGAGTTATACCTTCGTTAGACTCGTAAAATTGTTATACATAGGACTCATCAAGCATGACAAGACCGAACCACTCCTTCTTAGGGTTCGTAAAATATACTCATAAGGATTCATCTGAATGATGAACTTATAAGACAAACATATGTTATACTCCTCAAGATTGTAAAAAAATAAAGAGTTACTAATCATAAATCGTTGGGAAGTTGGGAAAACTGAGCACCAAACCTATTTATGGCAGCAAGTCACTCTTGAACATGAGACATTCTCATCTTCGTGATTGCTTTGGGTTGGGAAATCTACTTGCCTCTTTGGTTGATCACACCTTATTAAGAGCCTTCATAATCGATTTTGAGTGAATGCTGCCAACTCCATAAAGTATCGTTGATATGTTCAGAGAAGTCCACCCTCTATTGACATCTACTACAACACCTTAAGCCTTCATTCATGTTTGCCGCCCCTGAACCAACTTTTAATCATCATCATTTTGTCTCAAATCTTGATACTCATTTCATGTCATTGATGGGGGATACCTTAGCAATGGGTCACTTCCCGTCAACACTAATTCATTATCCAAGTTGACTTAGAAGCTCCCTCTGGTGCCCTGGAGCTTGCATACCTCAATGACAAGTTTCCTCGCTTTTGGCGATAGGTCCATCATTGGCCTTCGACCAAGAGAATTTGTGTTGTTCAACTTTAGCTCATTCATTCACACCTAACGGATTGTAGTGCAGTACCTTGCGGGCCATTCTCATTAACGATGGTTCCTCTCACATCTGCTAATGACTTACATCATTAGCCGCTAATTAGATGGTGTCTACCATGTTCGACTCCAACACATCTATTCACATGGTCAGACTTGTACTATCGAGTGACAAGGTAGAATACCTTGGATCTAGTTCCATCCATTCGGGCTATGATTTTAAGATTCATATAAGATTACAAAGTATGATGGCTATGGTCACACAGAAAGTCATCCAAGCATGGGCCCACAATTTGTCACCTGTGGACGATACTTTTGATCATTGTACATGTAAATGGACTTATATGTTAAGTATGGGTATGCCTACCTCAACAATGATATCATGATGATACGCAATGATATCATGGTGATACTATGTATTATAACAGATAATGATCTCAACCAATCTATTCTTGATCCAAACTTGTCACATGGTAAAGCACATCAATCCTCAGCCACCACTCCTGACTTTGTACTTTAGGGGACAATTTGTTATAGGTCATTTTGTCACATCCAATCAAATGGCCTAAAACCTGGATCAACCATCAACCTTTAACACTTTGAATTCATCCCCTGCAAAGCTTAGAGCATCTTCTCTCCAAAAAGTCCAAGAATTATGGGTTAAACAACGAAACAAAAACATTTTTTTTTTTGGCCCCATCGCACTTTCATTGTTGCAAGTTGTACACACAACATCTGCATTGACCAGCACATGTTGCCTTCACATTAAGTGTGATTTCCCCTGAATTTCGATAAAAATAAAAAATAATTTCAAATCTTCTCTTTCTAGAAGCTTCCAGAGTGTTTTAAGTATTCACTGTTGGATCAAGATCTTGAACTCCTACTTGAGGTCTTATGTTTTATCCCTAAAGCTTATCCTCCCTCATATGTGGATCTAAGTCCTAGATTAGTAAACTCCAAACCACCTCTTTTACCTTCTAAATTCGTTGCCTCCCATAGAGTGTGGGTTGGCTTTTGGAGACTCTTAGTTATGCCCTCATGTTGCTGCTTTGTGCCTAAGAATCCATTATCCATCCATGCACTTGAGTTGTGATTGAAGGCCTACTTTGTGGCAAATGAAAAACAAGATAGTTAAGAGACATCTACAAGGTCAAGATCTGTAAAGGGTTATAATATTCTCCTACATTCATTAATACAAAATGTGTTTTGCTTTCTTGACTCATTGTTTAGAGATGTTAGCATATATTATTTGTATGTTGTAGTTCTCTTGCTTGTTTTAGTTGTTTTGCAAGTTCTACCTACAACATTTGGAGTTGGAGCTGGCATTACAAGCAAGGAGAAGAGGAGAGCTTGTGTTGGATTCCAGGTAAGTCTTTATTCCATATTCTAAACTCTCTAAGGAAAACATAAGCCTTTTTGTCTTTGTTGTTTTTAGATCAAGCCACTAGATCTAAGGAGTTTGCTTCTATCTGTAGAAGGAAATTATCCATCAAACAACCAATTCAAAGGATGCTTGTAGAATCTTTTTGGAGCTTCTGACCACACTTTCGAGACTCAAAATTTGACGAAGCATATCTCGTCAACTGTGAGGAGTTAGGAGACGTACCACCTATCGTCGGAATCAACATGACAAGGGCTATCAAATGACGACGGCCTTGCAAGCAAATACATTGATCTTCATCCTCAAAATCTTCAACAAGTACGAGGCTTCTAAGGTTTCCCTTCCTCTCTTCCAAGGCTTCTTGTTATTTGAAGCTTCCAATCAATCCAACCTAGACCTATATTAAGAGCATTCAAGGATCAACATTGGCATCAATGACAACACCATTCAATAATATTAAGATTAAAATTCACTTTTTACACCTCCAATTGATTAACATCCAAAATTTCAATCTTCTGAAAAAACAAAGTTGTGCTATAATTATTCCATCCAAAATTTATATTCACATTGTAAAGCCCCTCTATTTATTTGTAGAATGAAAAGATAGAAATTATTTTGTCAAAAGGATTCACATAAATTTAATATTCTTCATTTAAATGAAAATTCTTCACACCTATATTCAAAAGAGCATGGTGTCTCCCTTTTCAAAAAGGGAAAACTACCCTAATAAATTAAAAGCAACATGCAATGATGCAATAGTCAACCTAATAATTGAATGGTTAATTAGATGCAACATACACAAAACTCAAAAGTAGAATAATATTTCAAAGAAAAGATCAACAATCTAGTAGCTTTGAAAATTGCAAATCACAATTATATTTCCAATTAAGATTATGTATCTCACATTATTCATTAATTTTTTATAAATTATATGCAACAAAATAATCCATATTAACTCCAAATGGATTAAAAAAAATCACATAGTGTTGATTGATATCATGTCATTACCAACATTATGCACAAACATTAAACATTCCCCTTGTGCCACCTTATCTCAATTTAAAATGTAAATTTTAATTTTGCATCTTCAATTAATTAAAACAATCACTATTTTCTTATTTTTGTTAACATAAAAGACAATTTTTGCTAAAATAAAAGACAAAACAACAAAAAAGAAATTTTCCTTTTAAGTCAAAGTAATGAATTTGTTAGCATAGACAACTTTTAAGTCAAAGTAATGAATTTGTTAACATAGACAACTAAACCTTTTTAAAGTGGAAAGGAAAATATTAAAACTTCAATGAAAAAAGTCAATACCAACTTGGAACATGCATATGGTTGAGGGTTAACATGAAAGTGGTATTATAAAAGTATTAAGCACAAGCTTTTTTATGATGAAGTTGAAAAATGCATCTAATTTCAATAATGCAATAAAGTCTGAGAATTAAAAAAATAAAAAAAAAAAAAAAAAAAAAAAAAAAATAAAAGAAAAGAAAAGAAAAATTTTCCTTTTAAGTCAAAGTAATGAATTTGTTAGCATAGACAACTTTTAAGTCAAAGTAATGAATTTGTTAGCATAGAAAACTTTTAAGTCAAAGTGATGAATTTGTTAACATAGACAACTAAACCTTTTTAAAGTGGAGAGGAAAATATTAAAACTTCGATGAAAAAAGTCAATACCAACTTGGAACATGCATATGGTTGAGGATTTAACATGAAAGTGGTATTATAAAAGTATTAAGCACAAGCTTTTTTATGATGAAGTTGAAAAATGCATCTAATTTCAATAATGCAATAAACTCTGAGAATTAAAAAAACTAAATAAATATAAAAAGAAAGAAAAGAAAAAGGTGATATTATGAAAATATTAGAAACATGTTTACTTAGTGAGTAGTAAAAGTATTAGACACATGTTTTCTTAGTGAGTAGTAAAATGCATCTCATTTCTCTCATTGTAATAAAATTGACAATTTATTTTTAAATAAAAAAATATTTTCTTCCAAATTAATTTGTTTTTGATAATTTTATTAAATATGTTTTGTTTTTTTAAACACGAGTAAGTATATATATATATATATATATACCCAATGCAAGATACTCAAGAGAAGCATGTGGTTATGTTGTCATAAAGAAAAAAACCTAACACCAATTTAAATGCAAGATACTCTAGACAAGCATGTGGTTATACTGTCATGAAGTTTAAAGTGCTATCACAAGAACACTAACCACATGTTCTTTGTATATTCCAGTTGCATGCATACATATGTCCATGCATTATCGGAATGGATATTCTAGATATCTTAAAAATCATATTGGAACAGAGATGGTAAATATTTAGAAAACCAAGATATGATATCATTAGAGTATGACAAGCATACATAGCCATGAGAGAGACCAACATTTTTGGATATCATTAGTGAATTTCAAAGATGAAACAAAGTCAGAAACTCTAGCATGGAAATAAAGTCAAAAAGAAAGTATTCCATAAATTAGGGTTTAACAATTTTTTGTTTTTATACTGCTTCCCATTGTCACTGAAAAGAGCCAACCTGAAACATTTCAGTGGTATGTCAAAGGGGTTACGCTTCCAATTACATAGTTTTACATCCCAATATCGTTGGGAAGCGGTCACCGACGAATACTAAAACGTTCCCTAACAAAATCAGCACACCAGAAAAAATGTGTGCTTACTGCATATATTTCTTTATACTATGTAGAAGGTTGCCCTCCAAAAATCATCAATAGGACTGCTAACATGCAGATCGACATTCCATGGATTGCTTTTCCAATTTGGAAGCGTCGAAGGACTTGCACGAACTTTGCATTCGGATTAACTGTCGGATCTCTTTCAAGAAAAGACATTTTTGTTAGAACACATTGAAATCCAAAATCAACGAGCAATGTGGAAGACTCTAAAGCCCTACTTTTCTCTATAAAATAGTCCCTGCCCATTACGCAAAAGAAGAATAAGTTTTTCATATAAATTTGCATTTCTTCCCTAAAACCCAAAATTTCTCTATAAAATAGTCCCTTCTCCAGCCTAGAACACAGGAACAAGTTTCAAATGTAAACTAGCATTTATGAATTTGTGAGTGTGATTTGAAGCAAAATATATCCAGAAATCTCAGTAGTCTAGACTCTATGTTTCTATTTCATGGTTTTTGTTAATATTTGTAATTTGTATTTATCTTTTCCCGTCTTCAAACACTAACTTCTAAAAAATTCAACAGATCAGACACACATCCTATGTAACTTATAGCTCAACTTAGTAAAAGAGAACAAACGTTACTAGGTTTTTTCAAGTCTCTGCAGAGTAGTTAACTGACGGAAATTGTAAAATAAGAAGAGCATTCATCCAAACACAACTCATAAAACAGATTGCCTTCATTTGACACAAAATTCACGAAGCCGATATTAAAACATAAAAAATTGTTTCTAAACATAGAAGAAAACGATACGCATTGAATTGAAACAAATTTTTTTATTGCTCGGCAATTGCAGAATATAACGGATTATATGGTAAGCTCATTACAAATATGCGCATGGTCAGAAGCACCATCCAGAGGAGCGTTTACAATTGCTCCACGTGTCTCGTTATCAATGGTGGACAAGAAACTGCTCGAAAAAGTTCTAGGCGGTTTGATTGTGGTGAGAACTGGAGGATATAATCTTCATCTGAAACAACAGCGAGTGCAACCATTTCAGAAGAAAAATCATTAACCTTTCTGTAACTATTATAACCTATGTAAAACAAATATGATAAACTAGAAGCCAAGGCAGACAAGATTTTTATTTAATAATAGAGATGAAAATTTTTACTTGAACGTCGACAAAACCAAAATGGCATACTGGCAAAATTATAGAAACCGTAGGTATGATCAGAATTGGCAGAAAAATCCAGTATGAGTGTGACACTCATCCAGAAATTAAGAATCAGAACCCTAATGCAAATTTTTTCAATACATAAATTAAATTTGTATATTTTATATTAAAAAAAAAAACAAATCAACTGTTTAGTGTACCTTCATATTGGGGAATGAGATTGATCAATGGTAAATGTTAAATAATAACTAGCATCTGAACTCCTCATGAAATTCTAGTCTCGAAATGGTCATAAAATCTTGAAAAAGTAATGAAGCAAACACTTTCCGCTATACTCTAAATTCTTCTCAGATAAAATGTTTCTTGAGAAATGAATACCAGCAGCAAGAATGAAAAATGATTTAAAAAGTGGTTTTTTCGTTATCCTGCCTGAGCCTGTGACTCTCTGTGTTTGACCAAACGTCCTTTAATCCTACCTGGTTTGTCTGATGGACTCACCATGTTCAACCAAACTTCGGGGATACTCATATTTTGACCTCTGCATATCCAGGCTGACGTGACTGAAGTGTCTACCAACTATGCTAATAAATTACAATGAGCTTTTTGAATTGGCAGTACTGGTTACCCAGGAGTCCAGTAGATGTTGTCGCACCATAGGGACACAGTAATTAAAATTGTGGTGACGCTGGTTATCTTGATGATGAAATCTGAATCAAATCTGAAATCTGCCATTATCCTGTCACCGGAAACAGATCATATTTTAGGAAACAAATCTGATCCAAAATACACAAAAAACAAGAATCTGATATGGATCTTAGATTCCGAGATTCCACGAAGATCTGCATGAGGGTGCCCTAGGGAGAACCCAGTGACTGCATAGTGGTGGTATGAATGTGCATTTGCAGCAATGAAAGATTTCATCCAATCTAATAGTAGACAATTAGAGTAAGGACACCACTACCAAACCAACCAAGAAGATGGGGAATATGTACTGTAAGACCATGGAAAAGGAGATACATCTCAACTTAATTCCATGGGGTGGTGATAAAACTGCTGAGCTAGATGCATTGTGTAGACATGGACCAAAGATCAAAATAATAAATAACGAGTTAAAACTTAAAAAGCTGGTTTCTTGATCTAGGTGGATATTGGTGGCCACCCGCCTATTCCACCTAGACCCCCAGTCGGTTTCCTTAGTGTCCTTGATTATAGCAGTGTTTACTATTTTTAGCAGTTTTTGGGGTTTTGAACTTCCGGAACAGTTTTGACCCCCGAGATGGTGTTTTTTTGAGGTTTGCAAGAGACCCGTAGCCATAAGCACGGGCTTGCCATAAATCCTGTAGTAATTGGAGAGATCTTTCCAACAAGGTATCATACATGCTAAATGGAGATCATACGGCCAAGTTACGACCCCAGGAAGTTGGTTGCCCAACAAACCCCAATGAGGCCCACAAACTCTTGGGGTTAGGGTTTTGGTTGTTTAGAGTTTCTCTTTGTTGTTCAATAATAAAAAGGCCCTTGAACCTCATTGTAACCAATGTTTTTAAAACCGGAACCGGTGAACGGACCGGTCCACCTAATGAACTGGTTTACCGACCGGATCTGGTCTAACCGGGACTGGTTTGGTCTAAACGAACCGGTTTTAGAAAAATACATTAAATAATTATTTTTTAATGAAAAAAACTATTTTTAAGATTTTAAAACCATGATTCCAAGCCAATAGAGACAAAATATGCAAAGATTGCTCATTTATATACCATGTAAAGGTGAATATATCAAAATGGCACCGAGTGCAATACATATCATCGACAAAATACATAAGCAGTGAGGCTCTAAATGGCCTCTAGAGTTCAAAAACAAAGCCTACAAACTATGGGGCCAGTGGCCTACTACAAGACTTCAGTCTAAACTCTACATATATGATAATAGTAATACTATAATAGTGATCAACATTATCACTTGAAGTTGAAACTTCTCATGAGTCTCAGTCATCATGATCAAACTCAGTTGGTTGAGTCTCCACTTCCAAACTTTGCAGTCACAAACTTCTCTATTGGTTCAGTGACTTGAGTCTCAAACTTCTGAAGGTATTCTGCCCTAATATGCCCTATTATTTCATTTGGTGTTCCACATGGCTTTACATGGCCTCCTATCCCAGCGAAGTGTTGCTTGAACCTGTTAATACCCCCTCCTTGAATAGATTTTTGGCAATATTTGCAGATCATTTTGCCATCAATCATATCACAATGATCCCATGTAGTATCTATGGCTTTTGGAGGCATGATGACTCCCTGGATGGTAGATCATAGAAGTGAGAAGTTTATAACACATAAAAAAAATTGATTCATGGACAACAATCAAATAAGTAATTTTCAAGTGCAAATCCTTACTTGGAAATGCAAACTAGCTTCCTTAGCCTCCTCTTGAAGATGGCAACTCCACTGACAGCTACACACTATCTCCACAATAGCTCCAACTCCAACTCCAAGATGACTACTTCAGCAAAAACTCAACACTCAGAGGGGCCTCCTATAGCTTGGAGAGGGTGTTTTTGGAGGGAAAACACCCTTAGTTCCCCCCCAAAACCCCTAAACCATAGGCAGAAATCCGCTTTTTGATTGTTATGGTGGGCATGCCTAAAACCGGCCGGTTTAGGACGGAACCGGCCGGTTTGATACAAACCGGCCGGTTCCGTCCTAAACCGGCCGGTTTTCACCGGTTAGGGCCAAAAAGTGGTAAAACTGCCTTTCCAACCGGGTTTTTGGCCGGTTTTGACTGGCGGCCTTGCTAACCGGCCGGTTAGACCGGTAACTGGTTTTTAAAAACGGTTTTTAAAACACTGATTGTAACACAGTTCAAAGGCATGTAGTCGCCACATCTCTTCACAGAGATAAGCTACCATCATCCAAGTTAATTTATTTCCATTTTGCATGTAAGCATTTTTCAATTCTTTGATATTAATGAAATGAAGTTTTATTTCTGCTACATCTTTGTGTTTATATTTATATCAGTATTCTATTGCGTTCATGTATAAGTTCGGATTATTTCTCCATCATAATCACTCAAGGATGCAAACCAATAAATCTCATATTTGTTGTTTCATAGAAAATTACGAGCCTCCACTAGCAAAACAGGTCACTTGAACCCATTACTACAAAACCCATCAATTGTGGTGTACCTAACTGCAATAATTTTATTATGTGATTAAGCCCTATCCACATGAACTGTTTTTGTGTACCTAACCACATGTCTATTATGTAATTATAACTATATGCACGGGTTATTTTATATGTAATCTCATATTTTTGCAATAATGCAGGGCTTGCAGATTTGCATTTGCAAATTTGTTTGCATTTAGCATGGCCCCACAAGTCAAAGACCCTACATGGATCCGTGTTGATGTTGAAGATGATGACTTGTATTGCAAATATTAACAAGAAATATGTAAAAAGGTGGCACATTCATAGGTTGAAACAATATTAGGTTGGTCAAAGAGGCCAAGTTGCCCTATGTGAAGCTAGAGACATTGATTCCATTAGAATGGAAATGCAAAACATGATCGAGAAATTTAAAGAAAACAAGGCTAAGCAGAAAGAGATAGACATTGAATTGGGAGAACCATGGGATCCCAAAGAAACCTTGAAGGTTCTTGCTCCAACCCTTCAATTTGGGACCACTTTCAACATGTTCCTCCCATTCATGAAATATGGCTTAAAAAGAAGAACATATAAAGTTTTTTTCCACCGTTCTCCAGCCCTACAAGTTCATAACAGTCGAGTGAGAGATAGTGCATCTCAAATAACCACCGAAAGAAGCAATACAAAGAATATGCTTTTGAATACATCATTAGAGAAATTTGGAGGTAAAAAATGAGCCTCAAAACAAAATTGTATAGCGAAAATCAACTTTATAAGAACCAACAGGATTCAAGAGGACGATGTCAACTATAAGGGATGATTCACCATTTTTTGAGTAAAAAAGTAAAAAGATTTAAAAAAAAAAAAAAACTACTTTATCAACTCGAATTTTCAACTTATCTCCCTATGGTTTTACGGGATCACTTGTTGGATGCAGAATTTAATTCCTCATCCAAGGAGTACTCATGTTGCATACTTTCGATGGACCCTGCTACACGATAAATGAGAAATACATGAAAAAACGTAATTGCAATCACGCTTTTCTGTATTTCTCATTTTTCATGTAGCAAGGACCATCAAAAGTATGCAACATGGGTACTCCTTGGATGAGGAATTAAATTATGCATCCAACAAGTGCCCCCACTCGAAATTTGAGTAAAACCATAGGGAGATAAGTGGAAAATACGAGTTGAAAAAGTAGTTTTTTTTTCCATCTAAAATTTGATGATGTAATCTAATCTTATTTTATTTTTTCCACTATTATTTTATAATATTCCTTAGGTGACCATTTTAGACCTCAAAATTTCTCTATTGTAGCCAAATGGTGATATGATTCAAATATCCCCTTCAATGTTGCAAGCTTACCTTATTACCAATGTATGTGGGATTCTATTGTTGCTACCAGTAAGGGCTTCAAAGGCCCTAACATGCATGCCCTGAGCAAATCTCATTTCCAAAAAGAAGTTGGGTCCATAGAATTTTAAAGCGTCGATGACCAAAATGAGATGTATCATCATGCCAAATGGATGGAGTGATGAAAAGAACCACACCATAATAAATCTCCTTGTCTCTTGCCCACAAGGAACTTTTAAATCATTTGATGCACAAGATAAGGTTAAAGGCACAAACTTGTTATTTCAACTTTTGCATGACGTTTTTACATCGGTGGGGGTAGTAAATGTTGTTCAAATCATCACAAATGATGCCTCTAAATATGTTCTTGTTGGTAAGATGTTAGAGAGTAAATAGAAAACCATATTCTAGACCCCATGTTTTGCACATTATGTAGACCTCATGCTTGAGGATATAGGGAAACAAGATTGGATGAAGAATATCGTTCATCATTCCAGGAGCATTACAAAATAAACTTACAACCATTCATTGGCACTAAACCTAATGAGGAAAAACCCCAAGGAAAAGAAGATTGTTAGGCTGCCATCACAGGATCTTCAACAAGCTTTGTTGCAATCTAGCATTTTCTAGTGATGGCACTTGAAAAAGATGCTTTGAAGTGTTGAATGGAATGGATTTTAGTGGAGCTACAAACAAGATGGAAAATGCACCTAACAGAGTTTTTGAGAACTCATTTTGGCAAAACTCAACAGGGGTTGTGAAAATTGTCGACCCCTTTGTTAAGGAATTGTGGGTGGTGGATGGAGTAAAATTGACCATGGAATATGTTTATGAGGCTATGGATGGGGCAAAGGAGAAAATAAAAGGAGCATACAAGGTTAGAGTAGTTATGTATGGGCCTATCTAGAAGATTATTGATAAACAATGAAACAATTAACTTTGTCACCCTATACATGCAGCTAGGTATTTCCTAAACCAGGGCATCATTGCAGTGCCTACTTTGGAGATAATCGAACTGGAGAGGTCAAAGATGGACTCTATGACTGCCTATAGCACATGGTCCTTGATCAAAGCCACAACCAGAAATACATTATCAAATCAGTGTTTTCAATAAAGTCTTAGATATCTTTGGCAAAACCCCTAGCAAAGAATGCAAGAGATGTGGACAAACCAAGTAATCAATTCCAAAGTCCTCAAGTTGTTCAATTGTTTAAATTTAAAATACTTGAAGTTTTAGCCAAAGCCACAAAATAATCTGTTGAATTAACTAACTTCATCTTTGAAAGTCATGATTTAATATTTACCGTGGCACATTGGTGAGAATAATTTAATAGCCAATGTCCTCAACTACAAAAGTCACAATTCAAGTCCTAAGTCAAACTAGCAGCACTTCAGGGTGTGAGCACAACCAATCTTTCTTTGAGCAGATTCACATGGAGAAGAGAAACCATTTGGAACAACAGCAATCAAATGATCTCACCTTCGTGCAGTGCAATCTCTAACTACAATGCAAGCAATTACTAAACAGATGAGCTGATACAGAGCCCATTGCCTTGGATGATATTGATCCAACCTCAAAATGGATAGAGGACACTCACGTGACAAATTTTGATCCTAATATTTATGACTTGGGGTGGATAGGGTTGGATGATGATCCACTAGTAGCACTAGGCATGGCAAGGACCAGTCATGCTACTACTAGTATAATTACAGATATCCCTGAAAAGTCTGGCAAGCTCAAGCTAGACGATCCCATGTCCAGTAGTGCTGAATCGCTGATGAGTTTGATGATTGACCATGATGGTCAGTGATATCAATATGTAGTAGGCTAGTAGTAGCTTGTAGCATGTTGTTCTTTGGACTCTAGGGGCCATTTAGAGCCTCATTGATTATATATTTTGTTTCCAGTATGTATTTCAGTCAATGTGATTTTTCTATATTCACCCTTACATGGTATATACATGAGCATTTCAATGCTCATAAGTCATGACCATGTAACAATAACTCATGTACTAGCAGCAGAATAGAGATCTCAGAAACTGATAACCAACATTTCAATCATAGCATAAAATGCTAGACAATCACACACCAATTACATCACAAGGCACATGACAAAAGTAAACCCCAAACTATAAATCAAGTGCAATTATGGCCAAAGCACATCAGAAATCATGTACTTCAGATTGACAATAAATCCAAAAATTACAAAGCCTCAACAAAAGATACTTTCATAAAAGAAAGAATGTATGTCAGCTTAACAAGAAAACAAAATTAAGGATAATAGAGGGGTGACGACAATATAAAACATAGAAGGAAGGGTGCATGAATTATACTATCTTTAACTGTGCCGTAAAGCCAGCACAACACTTCATCAGCGAAAGCCAGGCAGACACCACCCTGCACCCATAACAATTACAAAGAGATCAGCCCCCAATCCAGAATCTTAAAAAGCATAGACACTTGTAAACATGCAAGATATGTTAAGTTAAATTATGGTTCCATATTAAATAACATAAAAAGAATCCAGGGTTTTGCAACTGCAAACATTTATCTTTATAGTCAACATGAAAGTAATAGCACCTTGTGAAGCACACCTTTATCTCATAATTTGTATCCAAAACCACCCTTTCTACAGGAATCACGTAAAGGAAGCATATCTGGTCTGTAGGATGGAAAAGGCTGTGAAATGTCTAGAGAAGCATTTCTTAGATACTTCTGTGCATTTTAATATACAGAAATGATGTTTCATTCACATGTTGAATTTGCTAATTCAGCATTATGGATAACCTGGCGAAAAAGAGCTCATAACAAGCAATTCCAGGCCTCCTATCACAATTTTTTTCAAGACTAATGCAAAAAATGAGGCTTTGCCCCAACAATTTTATGTAAAAGAAGCAAGATGAGAAAGCTGATCAGAAATGACCAGATATGGTTACCTAGGGCTCAAGATATGCCATATCCAGTATCCAGTTTCTGTGGAAAATTCTGAACCTTAAGGTTTTTAACGCAACATGGAAATTTCACCTCTTAACTAGAGGTTTCCTGCATCTTAATCTTGAGAATTTTCAGACATAGGACTCTTATAAAATATAGAGAAAAACAGCACCAGAAAGTAACAATATTTCAATCCTTAAAAATCCATTCATCTAGGCAATCCTAGGAGAAAAGATACTAAAGTGTCTTTCAGCTCGATGGGGCAATATTATCATGCATACACCAGATCTGAAAACTCCCATTCACAGCAGTAAAATACCCTTTAGCTTTCTCAATTGCAATGTTAAATCACTTAACATATTTTCCCTTATATCAAATCAGCAAGACATGTATAGTTGTAAACTACAAACCATTAAAAAGAAAATGGCTGAAAATCAAATATGCACAAGATGAAGTAGTTGTACATACTATGGCTTTATCACAGGGTCAGTACAATCCACTGGCTCCAAAACCCTAGATGGGAGAAACCAAGAAAACCATGGCTCAACCAAGGGGCTCCAACATGCATGAATCACTCAAACAAGTCATCCAAGGCAAGACATCCTGCTCTCTTTTTCACCAAATGCATCATAGGGTTTCATCTCAAAACCCTAATCTCAATTCTCCAAGGAAAAAAAACCTAACTCAAAAAGAAAGAGAGAGAGAGAGTAAAATGAAGATCAAAGAGAGAGAAGATGACTAGTGCATTCTACTCTATCACGTCTCTAACACAAAAGTGATAAGCATAATGAGTTAATGAATGAAGATGGACTCTCTCCTCCCTCTCTATATATGGGAGGTAAGGGAGGTCATTAATACAATGTGGCACCATGCAAAACATAGATGACTGAAAATCAAATCTACAAATTACACAAATATTATATAGCTAAAAGCTTCATTAACATGCATAAGATGAAGTAGATGTACATACCACAGCCTTATCATAAGTAGTGAAGCAAGACCCTTATAAGACCCTTCAAGACTCGTGGGTCTTGACGAGTCATTTGTTGAAACGTGTCTGAAGCATAGAACTTACGCATAAGACCCTTACCCACGCTGACTCACATAAGACCCGCGTTGACCCATGGACTCGTATCGGACCGTATAAGACCCATTCCTAGACCCAACACAGACTTCAACAAATTTCGATTTTTTTCCTTTTTTTAGATTCGATAGAGGGAAAGGGAAAATGGAGGGAAGGAAATGCTTTATAAACACCTCCCTCCCTCTCATTTCTCATTCACTTGTCATTTGACTCATTCCTAATTCTCACTCACTGAGTGTTGAGTCTTGAGTCTTGACTGAAGGAGCTGAGTAACTCCATTGCACAGTGAAGGAGCTCTTGCAGGAGGCTAAAGGAGGCTTCATTAGACCCAACTTCATCACAACCAGGTAGGCTTCATGAAGTTCAATTGTTTGTTTCAATTTTTTTTCATCTAAATCTTTTGCTTACAAAAAACGAATATGTTAGGTTGTACTATCCTAGCTATGAGATGATGTTATCAATTATTGCATATATTGTGGTTTTATAAGGATTGGAAATGTCATTTGTTTCTTTTTTGTGCTTAAAATTTACCATATTTTAAGGTTTTTTTGTATTCTGCTGAGTCTTATATGAGTCGTCCCCAATTCTTATACAAGTTGCTGAGTCAACAACGAGATGAACCTTATACGAGTCATGCAACATTGATCATAAGGCTAGTACAATCCACTAGCTCTCCAAAACCCTAGTTAAGGAAAACCAAAAAACCCTAGCTCAACCAAGGAGATTTGACATGCATGAATCACTCAAACAAGTCCTCCAAGTAAAAACATATTCTTTTCTTCTTCACCAAATGCATCCTAGGGTTTCATCTCAAAACCCTAATCTCAATTCTCCAAGGGATGAAAGCATAACCCTAGACCTTGAGATGCTCCAATTAAATCAGGGAACCCTAGCAACTCTATAAGAGGGAGAGAGAGCTCAAATACAGATTAAGATCAAAGAGAGAGAAGATGACTAATGTGTTCTACTTGATCACATCTTTAACACAAGAGTGATCGATGTAAATGAGGTATAATGAATGACGAATGACCCTTCCTTTATATATATATATAATATATATATTAATAAATATATATATATATAGTGTGGTGTGTGGTTGTGTGTGTGTGAGAAAGGTTACTTCGGAGTAGAGTGACAGCGACATTTTCAAATCTCCGTTTGGGAGCAAATCGGAGCGTTTTTTATATAATATATATAATTTAATTTTTATATTTTGATCCATAACGTCAACAAAAACATGTAGAATGACGAATTAGATATAAAAAAAACATAAAAAACATATGTACCAATACAAAAATCATCTAGAATATAATATTCATCAACCACGTCCACAATTGTACATAGTAACATACAACATATTGAAGTTCATGATTCATCAATCTTTAAAGTTTCAGCTTTCAAAATTCAATATATAACATTATCATTATTGATCACCAAAGTTGTACTTGTAAGCTAAGTGTAACCATATATAAAAAAATATCTAACATGAACATGAAATGAAATGAAACAACTTTCAACCTTTCATGAAGCATCAATTCATATCATTACTATGAGTTATAATGCCGAGTTCAAACTTCAAACTTAAATTCTCATATATTGTTTAAAAAAATATCATAATAAATATGAAAGAGTCAATAGTTATAAAAAACTACTAGAAACTAGAAAAGAAAGTAAATCTATTATCTATTGCTTATGCTTGGGCCTCTTGCCACCATGAGAAATGTCTAATTTTTTAGTCTTGTTGGAAAATCAGGATCTTTGTCATTAATATCACCCTCTAAGCATTAATATCTAGAGGTATCTTTGTCGTTACCTCTAGATCTGTATAGGGACCTTTGTCATTAATATCACCCTCTAACCATTAACATAAGATAGAAAAAGCATAGCATGTCAAGTCAAGATTTTGTTTGAGTGATGCGTACATTTTTAGGAGGGTCATGATAAAGAAGTTCGACAACCAATGTCACTAACATCAAGGTTCATAGAGGGATTGGTGCTCCTGATTAAATATGGGTGCCACACCCTAATACATGACAAAATTCAATGGAAACATTGCAATCCCCCAATCCTGAAATCCTAAAAAACTGATAAGTCTGCTAGATTTTGAATGAAACCTAAAGTTTAAACTTCTACTTTCTCCATATGAAATCCAATGAGGTCGAAACCACTCTCAAACATCCCGAGTCATTTCATGGTAATGTTAAAAATTTAAGTAAAAGGATAATTTCACTTTTACTTTAAGAATTTAACATTACCATGAATCACATATCAATACGAGGGCCATATGCTTGATCATTACGCTGCCCCACTCAAAACTTATTTGTTTCTTTGAAAAACAATTGCATTTGGAACATTACTACAAAAAAAATTTGCAAAAAAGGCTAAACGCTCCCAAAAAGGCAAGGAGCATTTTTTTTAGGGAGCGCGCCCCTGAAAACGCTCCCTCCTCGAGAGTGCACTCTCCAAAACACTCCCTCCTCGGGAGCGCGCTCTTGAGGCGCTTCGGAGCCACTCCTGCTCGAAGCGCGAATTCGGAGCAGGAGAGAGAGGGGGGGGGGATGCTCCTCCGCAACCTTGGTGTGGAGGTAAGGGAGGTCAACAATACAGTGTGAGCCCATTTAAAATCAACCTACAACACACACTTGTAGAAATACACAGTGGAAGCACTCCACTCCAAGGGTACACATGTCAAGCTCCACAGTGATGTCATACATAGTGAGGGCTCCAAGGTAATGTCATACATAGTGAAGGCTCCAAGATGATGTAACTACACCCCTTCCTCATAAGCCCACACAAACTCCATCACTCCTAGACCATGCACTCCACTAGGTCCACTCCCAATAACGAACAAGGTTCGTATACACAGCAAAATATTGAGACTATCTAGAATATGTAATTATCCATTATAGGACAAGAATTATTTATATAAAGAATGTTGAATGTACAAGAGATATTATTAAAAATGAGGGTCTGCTTATAACGGTCATGTCTTGTAAGACATGCCTCTTCAGTGACTAATTATTATTATGATTATTATTTATTTATATTATTTTTATACATTTTATTCATAACATTGTCTTGATTTAAAAAAATCTTTTTCTTCAAATCTTTGTTGACAAGGAGTGCCATCTCTTCCTTTGTTTTGTAACCTATTTGTATATTTCGGAGTTCTTCAAGTTATCATCATTGATGATAAAAGATGATAGGATCTTCCGAAAAGATCTAACCATCCTAAATCAATCTTCTGTGGAACTTTGTAATTATTTGATAGTTGGGATAAATTGTTATCATAAGACTGGATTGTGCAAACATCAATATTCTTTGGAACATAAGTATGTTGTTTCTGTTCTCAGTGATACAAATACACACGCTGATTGAGATGTCTGCGTTTGTTCTTGTGATTTGATTTTCCCTTATCATGCATGTGGTAATTTCTTAGTTTACTTGAGGTATATGATTTCCTTCATATACGAAAGGCACTTGGTTAATTGTTGGATCTTCACTTGAAATTCTTGTCGTTTGAATTGCAACATCTGAATATGTTTTTAGTTCAATTGGTTCTCATCTTCTTGAGTTGTGATTTTGACTAGATCAAAATTTGTTTATTTTTCTTCAACTTGGACTATTATGTCTAAAGATTTTGATACTTCTTTTGTGATAAGTTCTTCTAATTTGTTTTTCAATGATTTTTTCATCATTTTTAAGTTTCTTAATTTGAGTGAGTAGACATTGATTATGATTTCTGAGACATAAGAGCTTTTTAGTTTCTGCATTAACTTTATTTTGACATTCAATCTTTTCATCTTTTAAAACTCTAATTAGTTCTAATAATCTTTGATTAAGGTCTTTTAAGTGCAAATTTTCTGCTTCCTTCTCTGATAAATTCTCATTGAATATCTTCTTCTAATTTTTTCTTTGTATCTTTGGACTTCTTGACCTTCGCAAGTAATTTTTGACTATGGTCCCTTAGACACGAAATTTCTTCATTACTCACTGTTGATTCTTCGTATAATTGATCTTCGAGATTTTTATATTTCTTTCTCGATGCTTCTTTCTTTTATTGAAATTCTATGAGTTCTTCCTTTAATCTTTTAATTCATGTCTATGTATTACCTTGATATTCTTCCAAGGTAAACAATTTCTGACATGTTGGGCAAAATGTTGTGCAATTGTTAAAAGTCGGCAAGTATTCAAAATATGTTTAACAATACAGAGATCTGGTCCAAAAGTAGATTTATAATTCATTCATTTTTTTTTCGTCAACGATTAACTCCATTTTGTTTTGTCCATATGAGCTTAGGGTTTTAAAGGTAACCCTTTTTGAAATCTATTTCAGTCTATATTTTACAACATTTTTTATTTCCCTTTCCTTGAATACTTTTGTATCCAAAATAAAATACTTTATTTTATTCAGTGAGTAAACCTTTCCTTTGGTTTCTTTGGAAAATACTTCCTCGATTTTAATTAAATCTAGTTTATTTAACTTTATTGATTCCCCTAATTAATAATTGGGTTTCAAAAAGTATCTTTCTCAAACCTCATATATATATATAATAATCACTAGGTAATTTTTCCTTCATAACTATCTACTTAAACTTCGATACTTTATTAAATCACAATCTCTTCTTTTCCACTTACTCACTTTTTAAATCTCTTAATTAAAATGCTTCTCACAAAGGCTTTTCGGAAGGGAACATGTATCGGCATGTGGGAAATTAAGGTGCACTGGTTGGTAGTGATTAATATTATCTCCACAAATTTGAGAAATAGCTTACTCTCTATGGAATACCCCTCAAAAGATTTAAAAGGTGTGATGAGTGATGAGAGACATGACTACTACAATCACGTGGATAATTAGAGAGTACGAATGAATAGACTTTAATTGTACAGATTTGTCTATGAAATGAATGTAATTGATTTGACAGTGGACACCAATTTCAAGTGTGCTACAATACAATATCAAAGTAGTTGAGTTACACTAACTACACACTAGAAGATGATCGTAGGGTGTCATACAAGGGAAATTTTTATACCGCTGAGAGCATGGTAGAGTACAACGAATAAAAATTCAAATTGGTGGCTAGGGATGGTGGATCATACAAATTAGTACATGGATTGCAAACAACTAAAACTATATAGATGTGAGTGAAATAATTTGAATCTATAAACTACGTGGTCTTGTAGTTGGCTAGTATGGCAAGATCAGCGAACATCGATGATCAAACCAGCAATGGTGGGTTGTTGCCAGGGCGACTAATCAACAATGGTTGCAACGGCCTTCATTTTTAATTTTTATTTTGACTTATACATTTTTTTAAATATTTTTTTTATATAATCCCTTTTTCTTTACTTATAACTATCGTTTTTTTAATATATATACTATTTTTTTGTATTCAGCTTCTTTTTTTTACCATTTTTAACCTATATATATATATATATATATATATATAATATATATATATATATATATATATATATAATAGCCAAACACCTAACAACAGAATGGTGAACCTCCAAACAAGATTTGTGTAGTTAAAAACCACAATCGCAATGGCAAAAAACTTGACAACGAGTTGACGGCTAAAAGTTGGGATTGAAAAACGCATCTCTGACACTAATGTAATGAACAAGATTTGTATACGCAAAGAAATATTCTGTATATCTGGAATATGCAATTATACATTATAGGACAAGTAATAATTATATAAAGAATGTTGAATGTACAAGAGATATCTATGAGGGCCTGGTTACATACCTAGGAAGGTACCTCTGCAATAACTAATTATTATTATGATTATTATTATTTATATTATTTTTATATATTTTATTCATAATGCTCCCCTTGCATGAACATTGTTGCAACCTAGGAAACCTTGAGCCAACTCCAAGCCTATCCATAGAGGAATCCAATCTACCCCATGCTGTCTAGGTCCCAATAGCCTCCTCCAAGATGCACAATGCTCCGCCACCTAAGTAGAGTGTTTTCCAAGCAAGCAATTATCTCCATGTCGCCATCATGAAGGATGTCTCCCAAGCTGTCAAGAGAATTGCAATGACCTAGAAAAAGAATGTCGAGCAAGCACCCAACTCAGGTCAACCAACCGCTAAGCAAGCCATCTCCAATGCACAAATCCATCACGAACCATTTCCATGTGTCAACCCATCTCAAACCATCTAGGGGTTGAATGTGCATCGTGTACCTCAAATCTCATGAGGCAACCCCAAACATGGTGTAAATACTTTCAAAATAACAATAAAGCTAACAATATCCAATATAGTTACAACCTTCATGTGTAACCAAACTAGATACTATTGTTGAGGGAAAACCCTATAACCATCAAATAATGTTAAGACAAATTAAGAATGGAATAATCTAGTATACGCATTTGTAAATTGATTTTTATTGTATGTACTATGTAAGCATTATGTATTAGCATGGATGTATAATTATAAATATACTATACATAGTATAACAGTTACAATAAATGGTAAAAGTTTTACATAAGAAGCGGATATACAATTCTATATGTATGTATGACAATTACACACACAATTATAATTTTATATATATATATATATAGAGAGAGAGAGAGAGAGAGAGAGACCAATTAATATAGGGTTAAAATCTGAAAGCTCTACGCAAAAACTTAAAAATTCTTTGCAGATACTTGAAAGTACTATGCAGACAACTGAATGTATTTTGCAGAAAGTTGAATGTAATTTGCAGAAAACTGAATGTACTTTGTGTTGAGAAATCTAGGGCTTTAGCATTAGGTGATTTCTCTTTTATTAGTGATTGCTTGCAAATGCTTTTTACTTGTTTAGATTAGGATCTTCTTCATGTTAGATTATTAGTGTTCAACTTCACCAAACAGTAACCAATGCATGAACATAAATAGACAAGAGACATAACATGTAGGCTATGACCTAGGGCCAAAACCTCTCACTCTTTGAGAGGAAAACTCGCACAAATTCTTCTTATAGAGATTCCAATTGACGAATACCAAGACCAAGACCCTTGACCTATTAGCCACTCCAACATCAAAACACAAGTTTCCTTTGACAGTCAACCTTCTTCTTGCCTCCTCTTCCTCTTCGACCTTTTGTGCTTATGAACTGAGATCATCTCCTATCGAACTGTAGACATACTCATCATTATCACATCACTGAACTGTGATCTTTAAGTAGTATTAAACATTGAATCCCTGTGGCTTCATTATAGCACTGATATGTGACTTTCCCATAGCACAAAAACCCAAAACTCATATCTGTAGTGCAATCCAAACTGTTGATTGATACAAAACTCCTTGACTATGATTATATCCGAGTTCCTTGACTATAAGGTTATTCGAACCAGTTACTTCATGACATTGAATACTCCATGGACCTTCGTTGTCCCTTCAATACCTTCTCCGAGCTTATCTTTTCTCTGTGATCAAAATCTCAAAGAATATCAGCTTTACTTACTGTGATCAGCGTTAAATAGGACTCGTTGTCCCTTCCTTACCCATCTGAAGATCTCCGATATGTAATCGAACTGTTTTCTACGCTTAGCGACCGAAACTTCTAAGGAATCCGAACTGTTCAACTATGGAAATGTGAATACCTTACACGCCTATATATAGTAGTCTGCCCATATATATAAGCCGACATGTATTCAACGAAGGGATGTGTCTCTTAATTGTGAGCCAACATGAGTTTGATATTCCTTCTATAAGTCGACATGAAGAGGAGAACTGTGCTTGTTTTTGGAGGGCTATTTTACAGTCCTATAGACTAGAATACATTTGACATATCCCCAAGTAGGGCTTCTCCATACATGACATTGACTTTATGACTCTAATGATAAATCCTAAGGCTCTCAATGGGAGCCATCTAAAATAAAATCACTTGCTCATGAAACCCATGAAGCAAGGCTTACAAAAATAATTTTATTTTCTTCATTACATCATTTATAAAAGTCACAATTACATGTCATTATGAAGACCGAACCTAGTTACACTTTTCAACACTCCCTCTTAATTAGGGAGGTATTCATAATGGTACTTTGTCATTTTCAACATGAAGAATTTCTCATAAGAAGAATTTAGATTGGTAACTCATTTGTATATCAACATATCAACCAACATTGTTATATAGCAAGGCCTTGACTAACAACTCCTCATCTCCACAAGATCTGAGCTCAATGCTGGTGAGATCGATGATTTATAAACACCCTCATCATTGTCTTTCTCAAAACATACCCCACCTGGGTTCTCTCAAGGTATGTTCCATAAGGACTATTCTTATCTTGGATTCCCAGACCCTCAAAGACTATCAATCCTCCACGACTACTCTTCCATTAGATGCTCTATCTCATCCCCAAAGAGTATCGGATGCCAAATGATTACCCAATCCTCCAATCTGTCTTTCCAAGTGAAGACTAGAATGACATGTTTATCTCTCCCTTCTCAAATAGGGAGGACATTCCATTAAAGGAATGTATTCATTCCTACCAAAAAGGAATATACCTAAGCTCCATCTTGGCTAAGGAATTTTCAAGTTTCTTCCAAGTAAGAAACTTCTTTTTCTAGCTCCCTCTCAACTAGGGACCTACAACAGCTCCTCATGTTGTTGCTCTGTTACCACTTGTTGTAGCTCTGATACCAATTGTCGTAGATCTAACCCAGAAATATATGAAAATATAAGACAATAGAAATAAACCCAAGAAATAAGATAGAAATGCTTCTTTATTGATATCAAAACCCTTATGGTAGGGCAACACCATACATTCACTCCTTAAGGAAGGAGAACACTCCACAAGCCATATGCTTGTACATATTTCTTGACATCCCTCTATGTGGAGTCTCTAGCCTCTATATAGGCCTCATACATACAATACCATGAATCATTACCATGGTTCCCTCATACCATCAACTAATACCATGGGCCCATTACATTATTATTAACTACTTGTGGTCCCTTACATAATATGGGTTAACCACCTTATTTATTACTATGGCCCATCCCATTATTACATTATTACCTTGGGTACCTCCCTTTGTACCCCATATTATCCCCCTAGGTATATGACATTGTTCACCATGAATGCATTTCCACCTACAAGTGTTCTAGATACACGTTATATTTTTCTTTCATCGTGTACCAAAACAATGCCTCCTACTACCCGTCGAACTATCTGTAAAGGAACTTCAGAAACAAGTACCGAGAAGGCAGTGGAAATTGTCAAGCCTATAGTTCTTATTGTTTCAAATACACATTTATTTATAGACAAATATCTCAAATTCACATGGAAATACATTAAGGATACTTTCATGCAGAAGCAATTCCCCGAAGATTTGAAGGACAGGGAAGTCTACATCAACATCAAAAGGTCCAAAATACATAGAGTTGCATGAAGGTTCCTGATGATGCCATGTGTTGAAACCATTGAATGGATGATGTTACACATGTACAACAAAAATTTGATCCTATGTAGTAAAATCGATAATGGGATTTCCACTTGCCATCCACATGACACACATTTTGATTATAATATCATAAATCATAGAGAATATGCAAACACTCAGTTTTATGCAACATGGGAAAATCTCAACACCAAAGAAATCATGAAGTCTTGGTGCCAAGAGCCTGCTAGATTCTATCAGAGACCAAGTGTAGTGTACCCGAAAAGAACCTTAAGAAAGGTCTATCAATATCTCATAGAAATGTGCTACAGATTACATGGGAAGAAACATGCATAACACTTTGAGGAGAATTGGATCTTCCTGCTCAACTTGGTTGTTACAAGAGGTAGTGTTTTCAATTGTGCAAATATCTTGTCTTATGATTTATGCCATCGTGTACAACAAGAAAAATATGACATAAAAGCAAAGCAAGCACCAAATTTCTATATGTCTGCCTATTTTCTATATGGGATCTGTGTGCGATACAATTTCATATGGATGAAATGGAGCTGGACTCCACAGGATAAGATCCCCATTGCAAGTTGTTATTAGAGATAATTTTTTGAGAATTTTATGAAATGCTAACAGATAATTTCTTTGTATTACTTTACCATATGATCTATGAGACTGCTCCTTGCATGACCGATCAAGTGAAGGAAGCATTGTATGATATTGCAAATTAGCTTGCCTCACCACAAGGTACATACATCAAATGTTTTTGGTGCCATATAACTCCTCACCTTATGCCTAGATGTGTGACCAACAAGGTGGTATTATAGGCGGTGGCCTATTAGTTAAATAATGGACTGTCTGCATAGCTCCATAGGAGTAAACAGTGGCTCCTTGGCCCACTCTTCCTTTATGAATTCGACTTTACAAGTTAAATAGCCTTAACGAAGCTGAGCTTTAAATTGAAGAATTGAAGCATCTTCATTTTGGGACATTGAATTTTCATAGATATGATCCTAGAAACGTGCGCAGGCAATATTGTGATAAGATAAAATACACTTGGCCATATGTCCTAATATCGACTTCTGAGGATGAAAAGGTTAAGAATTGGTACAATACATTGAGAAATAATCATTTAGGATATGAGGTAGATCCCACAAGCTCTAGATGCACAAATGGAGGAGACGCAATAGGTAGCAACATCTCAAATGAACATAGAAGCACCTAGGAAGAAGATAAAGCATGATCTGGTGGAAGAATGTAGCATAAAGTTTAAATTTGATCCCATGTGAAAATGTGTCATAGAAGCAAGGAAACAACAAGGGGAAGAATGCAAACGAGAGAAGGAATGCTCAAAGAAAGAAGAAAAATAAACGAGGCAATATGATGAAATGCTTAAACAAAAGTAGGGAGCAGAGAAAGAATAAATTAGAAGAATAGAAGAAGTCAAACAAAAACGGCAGTCACAAGAGGAAGAATGTGTGCAAATAATGGAGGAGGAAAAAATGGCCCAAGAGATGGAAGCAAGATTAGAATAAGAGGGTTTTATTAAATCTATTACAGATGAACTAGGCACTCCATCAGAACCTCCTCTTACAGGTGGTCATCTCCCATTTAGTGACATGGGAATTTTCCCTCCACTAGAAGATAGGGTCATAGATGTATGTAATGTTACCTTTTATCAATTAAAAAAGAGGATTTTTCAAGAAAGAAGAATATTTTTCCTCAACAATCCTAAACATCCAGTCTCCATATCTGCCAAGATGGTAATAACAACTAATACGAGGAGAAATCCTCTAGCATTCATCGAAGAAAATGTGTCTTTCACAAAAACAACACAAAACAACTCAAAATATCTAATGAGTGAGAATGCATGGTTGAGAAAGGAGTTAGTTGCGTCAATGATCAGGTGCTCAAAATAATAGCTCCAATTTCAAATTTTTCGGATTGGTGTGGAACCTAAATGAATGCATAGTGCTCGTCATCCTAAATCTGGTGCAACTCGTTTCACATGAAACGAACATTGTATGCTCCGAAGATAATGTTTTTTCACTTTCCCAAACTAGAGAATTTAAAACAAAAATTGACATCCCAGTCAGCAGTCCGTACTACTGATGTGGCACTGACTGGGTAGGTTTATGTGGCAATTTGACTGGTCAAGTGTCTTTGGTGAATCGTATTATGCCAAGTGGAACATTCTCATTCCTTCAAAACTTGGCGTTTTGATTGGCTGGATTGGTGGCCAACCATAGGCTGACATGTGGCCTAGCCGGAGGCTGCCACGTGGTAGCCTGGGGGCCACCAAAATTATGGTTTAAGTCTGAGTAGAGGCAGTGGGGGCGAACCTGTGACCTCACACAATAATTCCAAAGCCTCATCCAATACGCCATTGCAATGAATCTTAACCAAAATATTCGCGGCTCCTATTTAAATTACACTTGTGCACCAATTCGGGGAAGGGCTAGCCCATGGGGGTCGACCCTTGGTAGCACCACCCGACATGACCACCGACATAGAAGAGTAGGGGGGCCAGCTAGGGGGGGTGGACCATTGGCATTAGCCCCAGGCACGTGGCCCCCCACATGCCCAATTTTTTTAGAATTCAGGCGTTAGTGGACATCGAAATTGTCACTCTGTTAGCGCATTTTGGGGCAAATTTGTAGGATGGTGCAAAATGTTGGGGAATTTTTTGTGCGATTAGAAGAATATTGGGAAAGGCCATAATTTTTTAGTTTTTGACCAAATCAGGAGCAGAAAGAGGATACACAAGCATTTTTGGGAATTCTGGAGCAATTGGAACAAGTTTCAGAGCTTTCTGAGCACTGTAAAATGATGTATTCACATTTTTTTGCATAATAGAGAGTGCCAATCCATTGGAAGATGGACCAAGGAGACATAGCCCAGGAGGGGTGGACTCCTTCATCATGTGTTGCTGGGATACTGTTAATGGTGATTTTTATATCTATTATATGCAGTTGTTTAGTCATTTGTTTATGTTAATTTGCACATAAACATTACATAACAGCACTCAAAAACCCATGATTAAACTTGCAAATAATTTCATAAATCTTTAAGCATATTTAATATATTATGACAAGGAATTTTAGCATAGTAAAACTAATTTTCTTAATCAGATCAATCAATGTAACAAGTGGATCACCTCATTGCAGAGAATCAAAGGTTGATTTTTAATAGTCTCGACACAGTGGATTTCCAGTTAGTTATACTTGAAGAATTGGGGCCAATGGAGGACACTATGAAACAATTATATAATGAGATGATTCTCTTACATGAGTTAGAGTTGGCATTGATGTGTGCTGCAGTGTTGTAGATGTGTGGTTAATTTTCATTGATGTCAACCCAGTTGCTTGGATTGCAGGATAGTTGGATATGTATATGTATGAGAGGTTGCATATGGTTGAGGTATTTGATGATTGAGGTCATAATGGAGAAATAGTATATGGTTCTTGGCATGTCTACTAGCTTGGACTAGCTTGGAGATGGTCATTGGATTTTCTACTAGTTTGGACTATCTTGGAGATGATGGTTGAGATGTAGATGGTCCTTGGCTGGATGATGGCATGTTACACTAGTTTGGAGGCCCTATCGTGATGTTAATAGTATAATGGTATGTTACACTGGCTTAGAGGTCTTCCCATGATGATGGTATTCATGATCATGTTGCTACATTCAAATAGTTGTGGTTGCTAAAGAGTTTAGAGTTGAGGAGCCTTGATGTTTAGGTATCCTTAGTCTCCATGCTCCTAGATTAGGTATCTTATGATGAAATGTTATACTTTGGGCTTGGAGAGGATATGCATGTGATTTTGGATGCTTGATATGGTTGTGCAGGTGATGGAGGATGTATGGTAGGTACAAGAGTTTTATATTCATGGCAGAGATGTTTAGGAGTAGTTTGATGGCTCCATTTCTTAGTATGGTTGTTGGTTGGCATCCTAGTTTGACTTAGGATGATGATGGTGATGTTGCAGAGACTTGGTTGAGTGTTGTAGAGGTTTCAAATAATTCTAGAGGACCTACAAAGACTTGTCAAGCTCTGGAATAAGTTTCAGCAGTTTCGGAGTCGAGTTTATTGAAGTTTGACCATCCTTTGCCCCAGTCGCATGCTTGTTGAGTCATGGGAGTGGTTTTAGAGCCATAGTCACATGGAGAGAAGCCTATGGGAGCACTTATAGCCCAAAGAATCCATAGTCGCATGAAGGAAAATGTTAAGGGAGCGACTATGGGATTTTCACTAAAATTCCTTTGCATTCCTCGTGCTGCTCAACCTATTTTGATGTTGTGGTGATATTATTGATTGAGAATTTTTATCATATGGTCGGAAAACGTTTGTGGGACCTCTAGAAGCTGATCAAGGTTGAAGATATCAAATGGCTAGTGGAACTGGTGATTGAATTGGTTAAGAGGCCTTCCTTGATCCAGGTGGATGTTGGTGTCCACCCACCTATCCCATTTGGACCCCCACAATTGTCTCTTTCGACTTTTTCAGTTTCCTAAATTGTAGCATAGTTTACTATTTTTAGCAGTTTTTCGGGTCCTGAACTTCTGGAGCTGTTTTGAGGCCCTAAACGACGTTTTTTGGGAAATTTGGGGGCAACATGGGTCCATGGACCGATGTTGCCCTTCCCAAAGTGGTAGTTCTCAAATAGATCTTTCTAACGAGCTATCATATGCATCAAACAGAGATCGTATGCCAAAGTTACGACCCTGGGAAATTGATGTACCAATTTACCCAAAACGAGGCCCACATTTTGGCGTCTCATCTTCTAGGGTTAGGTTTTGGAATGTGAAGGGTTTTCCTTTGTTTCTCAACAATAAATAGGCCGTCGAGCCTCATTGTAAGACAGTTCGAAACAGTTCAGAGGCATGTAGTCGCCACATCTCTTCTCAGAGATAAGTTACCATCGCCCTAGCTGGTTTATTTCCATTTCTGGTTGTAAGCATATTTCGGTATTTTCCATTAATGAAATGAGGCATTATTTCCACTGCATCTTTGTTTATATAGTTATCTCTATATTTTATTTTGTTCCTGTTTAAGTCCGGATCAATGGTATCAGAGCGGTCTGCTTTTTTCTGTTTTTTCTTTGCATGTCCCCAACGAGGTTGGGATATAAGGAGTTAGGGCTTGAACTAGTCGAACCTTTGCAAGACCAGCCTCGCAAATCCTGACGGCCTCCCATGGCAGATGAGAAGAAAGACGAGGGGG
>APFE031288585.1:0-21301 GCA_000404065.3 Pinus taeda
GTGCATGTTCTGAGGACGAGTTTTTGACAAATCTTCGGACCCTTCTCTAAATGCCTGAGAAGGGTTTAAATACTGCTAACTAATTAACTTGATTAATAAATTTAGGATCCAGTTTTCAAATGACCGTCCTTCTGATAAAGCAAATTATTTCTAAAATTAAATCTGATTCTGAACTATTTTTGTATTCGCTCCTTAGTGTTGTAAGCGTGCAGCATTTGTCTAAGAAGAGTCAGTTGGTGGCCTTTCCCTTTCGCTACGTGCTATAAAAATAGAAGTAACAAGGGTTGGCACCACTTTTTGGTAAACTATTAGATATTTTAGAGAATCTCCCGCTGACTGAATGTATAGTTGGTAATAACCCAAATTTCCTTCGAACTGGTTCTGCTTTTGCTATTTCGGTTTCTATCTTTGCAAACGATTTGATGAGTCAGAAGACTTTACTTTCCAAGCAATTCTCTGGACTTAAAACTGCCTTCGTTCTTCGTGGCGGGCTTTTCTGGTGTGTAAGTTTCAGGTCTTTCGGTAATCATGTTGCTTTTGTGCGCCTTTGATTTTGAGCTTCAGATGACCTATCAGTCATTAGCATCCGTTGAGTGGCACTCTGGAATCTGTGATCCTATCGTGTGTGGCACCCGCTTCTGAAGAGGTCTCTTCTGTGTTCTCCGAGCATTGGCGCTTTCCCCTTTTCCTTAGATGTTTCCTGCAAAATTGCTCCATGTTATCTCTTGCTTTATAGTTTGCATAAAGGAAAAGAGTAAATGAAAGTAAAGATTGATATGAAAGCTTCAGATCTTGTGTGTGTATAATCATGACATTCAAAGTGAACTGACTCTTCGAAAAACGAAAAGCAGCCATTCGTACAATCATTAATTTTCTTTTTACAGGTGCGCACTTAATTCTGATTAATGGACAACTTTCCTTGAATATTGTGCTGAGAAAAATTTGCGCTCATCGCAGATCGCAGATCGCAAATCCCAGATTTGTGTTATAGAATTGTGGTATCGCAATATCAGATCATCGCAGATTGCAGATCACAGATTGTGGACCACAGATCGCAAATCGCAGATCGCAGATATTAGTCATTGTGTTCTGCTCTATGTGATTGCTACGATATGCGACGTCGCACATCGGCCGTCGGGGATTTCTTAAGCTTCTCCATTTAAGAGCGCTTATGGTAAATGCGATGCGATGAATTTAGCATTGCTTCTTCGTGGTTTGATATGCTCACAAAAGAAGTGTTTCCTTTGCTTTGCTGCGATAAGATTCTAAGGAAAAACAAAAATGTTCGTGGGGATTTTGTTTGAACTTTTTATTAAGGGTCCCCCATTTGCTTGGTGTTGTTGCTAATACCAAACAAAAAGGGGGGGGTGGGGGGGTTGTTGGTGACCACAACAGAAGGAGAAGCTCATGTTCATCATGGTGACGAATCCGATGTCGTGTAATATTTTAACGAGTTCGAAAAAGGTGCAACTCGGTATCCTTTTCATGTTTAGAGAGTTTGAAAAATACATGGAAAAGGAAACTCCAAATGATCCCTTTTCATACATTTGTGTCTCTCAAGCCCGAAAAGGTAGAAAACGATAGTTGAGAGAACCGCTCGACCATTTCAATCAAGGGGTACCTTTTTCGTAAATCGAGCATCCCAACCCAAAAAAGGGGTAAACATATACTGAGCACACGACATTTCACATCTGTTAACGAATTAAAAACGACAAGAGCTCAACAATATTTTCATGTTTAAAGGGTCATAAAAGAGCATGAAATCAGAACCCCCATTTTATTCTCTTTTATGAGTAAAAAGGGAAAAATACTCGAAAATATTTTCATTTGAGTTTTATGAGTCAAGAAAAGAGTTGAAACATGACTCAGAACCATCGTCGAAGATCCATCACCTGTTGCTGCACAAAAAAGGTAAAGTGCATTATCCAATTCTTGAGGAAAAATACGTCAAAAATACTTTAAAACCCTAATATTTCATGAAAAAATGAATAAAAGGAGAGAAAAGTAAATATTTTTTACCATTTATCATTTTACCTTGTTGTGAAAAAAATTTCACCCACTTTTGCCCTAACTTTTCTGGAGCAGATTGCGGGAGATCTGGGAGGTCATTCATCGGGACGCTAGTTGTAGGTAAGATCCAAGCCCCTAAGATCAATTTCCATACCATTTATTCCTATTTTTATCCTTTTTTTGGATTTCTGAGGGAGGTTTTGGCAAAAACATTTTGCCCTCGGTCAACGCAATTTCCGGGCATGGAATTGCGCCAGCCGAGGGTATTTAAAATGCCCAACCGCATCCTCAAATCCATTTTACTCTCAAATCCACTATTTGAATCCAAAAATTACTTGCCAAAAATGATTATTGACTTGAATACATGGTTTTTTCAGGAAAGAATCGTTGAAATTAGTAGATTGGAAAGAAGGTGAGCACAAAGATGTGGACACCCAGGCAATGAATAATCCAAAATGCTTGGATACCTTGAGGAACTGTGGCCTCCTCAATTTCTTTCTCACACCAGGGATGCGGGCTCAACCTAAGCTACTTTGATACCTAATTAGTCTTTGGGACATAAATCGAGAAATATTCATCATTGGTGACCTGGAGCTGGAGTTGGAAACTTCAGACTTCTATTTCATAATAGGACTATTCGAGAGAGGGGAACCAGTCAACCTATATAGGTCACGACTGATTAGGGCAAGCATATCCATGCTACTTTCCAAACATTTCCTAGAAGCCCTCAAATCCAAGAGCGAAAAGATTGAGATTACCACTATGCGAGATCTGACATTGAGAGTGCTACTGTTGACTATCAATAGAGTGGTCGGATCCCATGAAGAGCGTGAGACTAACAAGTCAAAATTTCTCTATGCTATCGACTGTACATAACTAACGATCTTCAAGTCGATGGAAGCCATGAAGATCAACATAAACTTCCAGCTGTCAAAAGCTAAGGCGGGGAATCTAAAGCAATTTTGCTTCGGATCTATACTAGTGACCATCTTCTTGGAACAGGTTCTGCTGTTCCAGTGCCAGCTGACTGAGGTAGATTCGTTGATGCCACGAGACCCACAGATGGTCCATTGGAGTTGTTTGATGCCTAGGATCACTGGGGGCCAGGATATGTCCTACAGGCCCACCTTCTTTTCATGGCTATGATGATAGTTGATCATAGTGGAGGATTGGACATATAGCGGTATCGACTTCCGCGGAGATTCGAATATGCCACTACAAGATGGGGAGAATTTCAACGATGAAGTTAAAAAACAATTTTTAATTTTTGAATTTTTCAATTGTTTTATATATATGTGTGTGTGTGTGTGTGTGTGTGCGCATTTATAACATTTTTTTTATCAATGCAGATGTTGGACCAGAGTGTCCCACTGGGATGTCCTTGATAGCCAGGCACATTGCTCACCAGCTTGATGTCGTCCTTATCAGGGGTGGAGTGACAATAAGGAGTAGACCGCGAGGAACCTTGAGGGGTTGACTCATGGTATCCCAGAGTATTCCCGGGGTGGGAGACATCCCATGCCAGTACTAGAGGCATACGGTGGGGGTATTGGACCAGATCCACCAATTTTTGACTCGTGTTGCACGAGAAGTTTCATGTTACCACGATCACCATGCTGATTAGTTCCTAGGTCCAACATTCACATTTTTGAGGCATGCGTGCCACGGATATATGAGGCCTGCAAGCCATCGATGTTATTTGAACACACATACTACTTTTTGGGGTTTTGATGTATCGAACATTATATGTATATGTTGTATTTTCTTGCTTACTATGGTACAAATGATTTGTTTTAGCTTTTCGCATGTTTTGTAAATGTCGATCCAACACATAATTAGCTAATGCATCTGTCAATGTATTCATGCGTCTAGGAATATGATGATATGTAATGTAATAAAAATTTCTTTCTAGTAGATGAATATGCAGATACATTCTTAATATATGAGGGTTTCGGATGGAATATTGCCCGTTGAGTTGAAGGACAACAAGCTATGAATCCAGGTTGACAACCAATTCCTGAATGTCAAGAGCAATGGCTTCTGACAACAATTTGATGACTGCATTGTATTCAACAATCTTATTAGTTGTGCGACCTAAAAAAATACCTCGAAGATCAATCAACTCACCATGAGGGTCATAAATGGCCCATGCCGTGGAGGATACATTTCAAGTACTACAACAAGCACCATCAACGAAACTGATGTGAGGAGTCACAGACATATGCAAAGCAGGGAAAGACATAGTAAACAGGAAAGTTGTTTGAAAACTAACACATCAAACCACATTGCACAAAAATGAATGACACACTAATGTACACAAGTAACCATGCAAGATAACCTAAGCATAGTACTTTTTGAGATAAATCCCATTTCAGGGCTTGTCCAAAGAATTGCCTTCATAATCAATTAGCTCATAAGCCCCTTTTTGTAATACTCATTTAACAATGTAAGGCTCGTGCCACATGGGTTTGAACTTGCCTTCCCCCAGCTTATCATTAGCTTGATCATATAGTAAAACCAAATCACCCTCAGAGAACACGTGGGGGGAGACTGACCAATAAATGGGACATGACTCGCTTCTTTTGTGCTTCATTGACCAAAGCAGTAAGACAACGAGTCTCATCCAGCTGTTCTAAATATAAGAGGTGCTCTTCTTGAGGTGAGGTTCCGGGGAGGAGTTCGACAGCTAGCTTGAGTGAAGGAATTTCAAATTCAATCAATAACGTTGCTTCCATATCGTAGATGAGCTGGAATGGTGTGAAACTAGTTGCATCCTTGTTCGAGGTTCGGTAAGCCCACAAAGCTGAAAAGAGCATGAGATACCAATTAGACTTGTGCATCCCAATAGTATGCTGAAGCATTGTAACCAAAACTTTGTTCATAGCTTCAACTTGACCGTTGGCCTGAGGGTAATATGGGGTTGAGCCATCATGGCGCAAACCTAATGTAGAGGTCAGCTCAGCCATCATGTAATCTCAGAAATGGGAGCCATGGTCTATGAAAATGGCTTGAGGTACTCCAAACTAGGAAATAATGTGATTGAATAGAAATTGAGTCGTTGTTTTACCATCTACAGAATATGTAGGCATCTCTTTGGCCCATTTGGTGAAATAATCCACAACAATGATAATATAACCATGCCCCCCAGCCAAATGAGGGTTACATGTCATATAGTCAATGCCCCATTTGGCAAAAGGACCAACTATAATGACAGGGTGTAGGTGAGCGGGCAGGGCATGCATCTTGCGTTGGTAAATTTAGCATTCATGACACTTGCAAACAGCAAGGATGCAATCCTTAAAAATGGACGATCAGAAATAACCAACGTGAATAATTTTTTGAGCTGTAGCATAGCTAGACATATGACCACCACATGCCCCAGAATGCCAGTCATTGAGAACTCTCTCAACCTCCTCGAGAATAAGACATCGGTGAAGAACTGAAGCGGCGCCGACACGATATAAAGTATCTCCAATAATACGATAGGGTTACAAGTGATGTCGGATCCGTCGGTGATCGTCCTTAATTAACGCAGACCAAAACATGGACATCTAGAGATACACGATGATATCATTGTACCATGGGTCAAGGGTGATTATCAAGAAAAGAGTCTCATTTGGAAGCTGTTCATCTACACTAGTGGGGAGAGATGTAGAAGGAAGGGAGCAAATCAACTCGACAAAAACTATTGATTTCTTAGATTTGGCAATAGTAAACACCAAATCAAATTCTTGAAGGATGACAATCCATTTAGAATACTCCCCTCCCAACAATTAACGAGTCATGATGTAGATCATGGGGTTGCATTTAGAAATCATAGTAGCAGTGTGTAAGAGAATGTAGTTTGAAAGCGTTGAACAACCTGTACGGCAACCAAAGCCTTCTCGACATGGGCATAATGTGTTTCAGTGTAAAGGAGGTTGCAACTAAGGTAGTAGATAACATGTTCATTTCCTTCATCATCGTCTTGTGCCAATACCATAGCAATGGTGCCAGGGGTTGCAACTAGGTAAAGGAAGTAATAATGATGATAATCTAAGGGATGCAGAAAAGGAGGATTTATGAAGACATCCTTAAGGTCATCGAAAGACTTTTTGGAAACCTCATCCCAAACAAAGGGCGTTCCGTATTTGAGCAACTGAGTAAATCTTGAAGCTAGCCCAGTGTAATTAGTATGAAACGATGGAGGAAATTTTCTTTTCCCTGTAGGCTCTGTAGTTGGTGCAACAAAGATGGGGGGGTAAATTCACAATGGCCTCGACTTTAAGTGGATCAAGGTGAATATATTCCCTGGAAATGATAAAACTGGGGAGTCATCTGGATTCGATGCAGAAAACACATTTATGTGGGTTTAACCAAACGTTGTAGTGTCTACAACGAAGAAATATTTGTCGAAGATGGTCAGGGTGATCTTGGCACTTATGAGAATGAGCGGGAAGGTCATCCAAGTAAGGGTGAATTATGTTGCAAATGTCGTGAAATGCATAGAACATGGCCCTCTAAAATGTAGCACCAACATTTTTGAGGCCGAAAGGGAGTTTTTTGTACGCGAAATTACCCCACAGACAGATAAAAGCTATCTTTTCTTGATTGGTTGGCGCAATGTTAATCTAGTTGTAACCAGGAAAAACCATCCATAAAGGAAAAAAATTAGCTCCCAACACATTCATCAATGATCTGATCAATGAAGAGAGGGATAATTATCTTTAGGACAGACATGATTGAGATCACGGTAATTGACATAAACACGGATCATGCCTTGTTCCTTTGTCACCAGTACAATTTTTGACACCCAATCTGTAAGAGGGATCAGATAAATGAATCAAGCTTTGAGAAGTTTTTCAACTTCACCCTTGATAGTGCATGCTTTCCTAGGGTGCACTAGGTGGAGCCGTTGGTGAACAAGATTCACATGAGGATAAGTTGGTATTCCATGCAAAACAATGCTAGAATAAATGCTAGGCATTTCCTCATATGACCACACATACACATCACAGATTTGAAAAGACGATTATAGATCTTGATCTCATCTAGAGAGCAAGTTACCCCGATATGGACATTTTCAACGATACTAGGCTTGATATAAATATCAATTGGCATCGTTTGGGTAATATTACCCAAATTTCCTTCCGACCATACTTCATGAGTCATGATCAGTGCTTGAAGCGGTAGGGAAGGAAACTAAGAAGAGAACTCCTCGAGACAAGTAGACATGACCATCGGGCGAGGCAGGAACGAGGAATGATGATGAGTGTCATTCCAAGGTGGTTCCTACAAAGACATTACTTCCATTATACTCTCGTCAACAAGAAAAGTCTCGGCTAAGGGATCAAGAGATTCTGAAGCACCAAGCCATGGGGATTGAGAATACGTGTCGAGGGAAGTCCTCAAAACAGGAAAATCAAAGGGTACGAAACTTGAGGCCAAAACAATTTCCACATAATTGGTTTGGGCAGGACTAAGTGGCATAACCTCCACCTAGATATCAATAAGATCTGGTGAAGGTGTGACCCAAGGATCAGATTTGATCAAGATCATATTGATAGAGGCAACATGAGGAGGTGGGAGCGGAAAAATTCCCATCAAGGCAGAATCTTTAAAAACACTTGCCCCCACACTCTCATAAGGAGCACCAATGTGCTTGACATATGGAACATTGCCATCTGAGGAGGAAGAGGCAAAGAAGGACAATTGGTTGACTGTGACAATCTTCTCTTGACGGGGAAAATGAATCAACCGGAATAGGGAGGAGGCTACAGTACGCATTGCATGGGTCTAGCTCTGTCTGAGTAGAAGATTATAATTGAGATTAGTGTCAAAAATATCTACCTCAATGTGTACTGTTTTTCCCTCCAAAGTAATGGCAAGGTTGGGTATGACATCGAAAGGTCGTGAATTGCACCCGTCAAAATTTTCTAAAGTGTTAGGGGATTGTTTCAAAGTAGGAGAACCAATTCCCTTCCAGTAAGCGACTGACACGATGTAGGTAGAAGCACCTTCATCAATGACAGTCCTATGAATGGTTTTCTCATTGATGATTACTTGAATGAGAAAGGAAATTTGATGGGGCAGGTGTGGAACGTGGTTTTCTAGATCAAAACATATAAAATTGGAATAGGTAGGATCAATACCCCCAATAGCCGACATCAAGGATTTCCACTGAGATGGACAAATTTGGAGTACCTCGAGAGCAGACATTGATGATGACGCCTGAGCCAAATCTTCAACAATATTATAGTGCTGAGCGGCTCGAGCATTGGGATTGTATGAGGACTTCCTTAGAACACTTCAAGAAGGTAGTCGAATGGCAGAATCAGGGTTAGGTTGCTTGATATGAAGAGGGCTATAACTCAGGGTTGAAGAAGAAGGGGGGGGGCCTCTTTCTTCTTCCTAGTTGTCGAAGCAGGAGTTTGATAATATTTTGATATAGTAGCCACAATAATAGGCATAATCATGATGAACACTTGAGATCCTAAGGAAGTAGATGATTGAGGTTGGTCTACCATTTGAGTCTGTTGAGATGGAAATGGCTCTTTGAGGACAGCTAGGGTCCCTTTGAGAAAATGACTAACTTCGGACCGCCGGGGAAAATCCTTAGTATAGTGATCCTCCTTGCAAATGAGGCACGGATACTTAGGCTTCCATTGGGAAGAATCACCAGCAGATGACTTAAGAGGACCCTATTTTGGGGCATCGAATTTACCCTTGCCTTTGCCTTTATTATTACCTTTCAAGGATTTGTCCACTGTTGTAGACTGGACGGCATGGAGCTCTGAGGTTTTACCAGGGCTAGGTGGATTTTGGGAGGAAATATTGGAAGCAGTGTTTGAGACCGACTTCAGTTTGGAAGAAGATTTGGCAGGGGTCTGGGATAGTGAACCAATTACTCCATCAATAGGAAGTGTAGCCTGTGACTTCAATGTCGTGGGGTCGGATGATGGACGCAAAGCATCATGTAATAACTCATACAAAGTGCCAGACTGAGAATAAACAAGATCTAAGTACTAGGCATTAGCAATGGCTTGTTCTTCATTAACACATCCACCCATAGCTATATCACGAGCAATTGGGGTGACGAATGACTTGGTAAACCATTTGGTGAGAAACTGATCAACAATCTCAAATTTGATTAGGCAATGTCTACGTCTCCATTCATGGATGTGATCGGAGATGTGTGTCGTATTATCATGCTTAAGAGATGTGAGAAAATAGGTGCCAGTTTCATAGCGAACTGGCAACTGGAAATGCATGAGGAAATCCATGGCTAAAGAGTTGAAGTCATGGTAAGTACTTTGAGGGAGCTCGATGTACCACTTGGCTATAGCACCTGTAAGGGTTCATTGGAAAAGACGTAGATGATTAGAATCATCAACATAGCAATTAGAAGAGCACCAAAGGTGATATGTCATAACATGGTCTTGAGGATCTTCTTTTTCTTTCCCATCGAACTTAGGAAAATTGCTCGGGATCTTGGACGGTGTCGGAGGCCAGTATGGAAAATGAAGAATTGGATCACTCGTGAGTCGAGACACATCGGGAAACCCTAGTGTGGCCAAGAACAAAAATTGAGTATTGAAAGGCATAGTAAGTTGATAAGCGGGTCCAACCAGAGGAGCCCATCCCTACTGGTAAGGATTTTGTCCCCATAGTGGAGGGTTTTGGCCATATGGCATTTGATTCTTCCCCCACTGTAGGTTACCTAGGTCATAGGGAGGATTTTGACCTTAAAAACCTTGGAACTGTCTGGCCATAGGTTGTTGATAAGCAACATATGGGTTAAGAGGCTATTGAACCTGTTCATCTTAGACATATGGATATTGCACGTGTTGTCCCTCAACATATGGGTTTTGAACCTACTGCCTCTAAACAAGAGGATTTTGGACCTATTGTCCTTGGACATAAGGATTCTGTGGTTGCTGTCCTTGGACATAGGGATTTTGGGCCTGTTGCTACAAGACTTGACCCTAGCCCTATCCTTGTAAGGGCTAACCCTGTTGATAAGTATATAAGGGTTGCTACTGCTCGGGTTGGCTCTGTTTCTGAAAGGATTGACCTTGCAGCTACAAAGGCTATCCATGTGGCTGCAGAGGTTGGCCTTGCGAAGACATAAGCTGGGAGTTTTGTGGATCATACCGCATCTGCTGCTGCATGGTTTGTTGCAACTATTATGAGGGTTTCCCCTACGGTTGTTGCAGTTGTCCTTGTTGTGTTATCATCTACCCCTGCAGTTGCGCAGATGATCCTTTCTACAACAAAGGTTTCCCTTGTTGTTGCAGAGGTTGTCCTTGCTGCTACAGAGGTACTTGAATAGTTCCCAGAAAATTTCTGAACTGTATCTGGCCATAGCCACCCTGAAAAGTGGATGGGCTAGGCTAAACATACTGCCCATACTGAAGGACGTAAGGTGGATTGACCATTCCTTGAGAACCATATGGAACATAAGGAGTTTGTTACTAAACCTGAGCCTCATAAGGCTACTGATATTGGAAATTGCTTGACCCAGACGGACCAACGGGATTTAGGACCTGTTGGTGCTGGACATTGCTTGATCTAGCAGGGTTTAGGATAACACTAGAAGAAGGCTGGTTCATCCCAACCATGTGATCATGTGAGCTACTCACATTGGTTGTTCTTGACATCATAAAAACACTTAAATTCTACCCCCCAAGTGGTGGCACAACTTGTCCATTTACTGGAGGGGTCGAAGAACTGACAGGAACATGCCTCAAGATTGTCAGTTGAACTGAACAGGTGACTGGGATAGACGAGACAAGAGGGTTCAGAATGGTGGGTTGCACGGGGACTGAGGTAACGACCTATTGGGAGATCAGGTTTGGAATGAACATACCTATAGTAGGCATGGCACCAAATTCCCAAACAGGGTTGTAATAAAGTGATGACGCACTAGGTGTACCTGAGACCAACTGTGCTAAAGTCACATAATTAGGTGGAAAATCTTGATACACACTGATGGGAATGCTCCCCATATAGGGGAAACCTTCAGGAGGAAATTTATGTTCTTCCTCTTTGATAGTGTGTGGAGTAGGAACTTCTGATTGATCCGGAGAGGTAACTGGAGCATTGCCTTCGGGTTCCATAGCTGGGAACAAACAACGATGAACAACTGAAGATGTACGAGGGGATAATTCCAAAGGAACACCTAGTTGATCGTACGAACTATACGGATGATGCGATGAAATCACAAAAGGGTTAAATAAAGGATTCCGAGGATATATAACTAGTCCACGCTGACCGTAAGTAGTCGGCAAACTCTTAGGAGTCTGGACGGGATTGTCCAGAGATTTCAGGCCAATATTAGTAGGTAACCCAATATCTAAAGTAGGTAGAGGATGAGATGACAAATCTTGAATGCTCAGAATGATTCCAAATTCAACTCCTTGGTCCTCAAGTGACTCTAGTAATTCAAGAAAATGCTCCTCAGACAATCTTTCAGATGGAGGAGAGGAAGAGGAACAAGGTGAACCAGATGGTTCAGCCATGATGACCTTATCTTAGTTAAAAGGAAAAGAGAGATAAATTTCAAGGCTTTAAAATGTACTTTTATGGAAAACTCATGATTTGGTCTAGAAAAGACCAACAAGATGTTAGGGCAACAATTTTATAAGACAAATAAATAAACGGGTGCTCTTTCATGTTTTAAGAGTCAAGAAAGAAGTAAAGAGGACTCTATCACTTTCAATTGGAAATGGGCTCAAAAGGACAAGCGCTTGAATGATCTTTTAAATTTAATGAGTCAAAAGGATCAAATGACTACTCCAGATGATCTAGGTAAAAAGGACTAACAAGAAACCATGAATTCCAGAATACCTCTCGTCAAACCGAGAAGTATGGGTAGGCAATCTCCTCGAATGTTGTGTTCAGTGTATCATGTTTGCAAGGCGGTAGACTCAGCTTCCTATGGATAAAGGATTACAGCCTAGAGGGATATCCCTTTATATACTCGACGGTATGGGGAGCACAAGTCCATACTAGTGTTGTCTAGTGCCGAAGCTAACGACAACTGCTAGGTTTAAATATGTCGGAACACGTCTCTAGCCTAGACCTTCTAGAAGTGATCATTAGGTTTCAAATGCGCCTTAGGTTAATTGAGTTCATTTTAAAGCATATCTTTAATTATGTCTCGGTTTTCAGGGCTTAGAGATGTGACTCGAAAATCCCTAAATGCAACTAAATGAGACAAGATCCTTTAAATTCAATGAATTGTCTACACTAGATAGGGTAGAAAACAAAACCAAATGAAAACAATCAAGCAACTGAAAGCAAAATGATTTTCACTACTTCACTTTTCGAGAAAATAAACTAATGAAAAATTCATTCCAATTCCTAATTTCCTAATAGGTACACTCCAATAGTCCTTTCAGAAGTAAAGAGAATTCTTTTCTTTTGAAATGCAAATGCAATCCTAGTCTTCAATGATGCTAACTATCATAACATATTGATGCAACCAACTAGAATTTTCTACTTTTCATGAAATGACAAAATGAATTTCTCATAAAACACTCCAATGAAAATTTTCGAGACAATCAATTCTCAAGCAAATGAAAAACACGAAAAAGAGAATCTCTTTCAAACTAATGACGTAGTGAATTCACCAAAAATAAGACAAGAAATGTGATCTATGCCATAAAAGAGATGTTTAAACAAGCAAACAAAACTTTTCAAACTTGTGTAATGGAGGTCAAAGCCATAGCAGGACCATAAACGAAATGCAAGGAGTAAATGCACCAACAACTTGACTTAGTGAGTTGACAATCAGCTGAATGGATGACAACCTAGACGTGCTAGGGCCACAAACCATCCTATGACCCAAGAAATAAAGTGAAAAGAAGGCAAATCAACAAGCAAATAACCAAATGAAAAGTAGCTTTCCAGTCAAGGAGAAGACGGTCTAAACAACTTACAAGGCAGAAATCAAGAGAGAAAGACACACTGGCCAAGATCTGGGGTGAACCCTAATCTTCACTTACAGGCATCGGTGTGATTTCCTAACTGACAACAAGTGCTAGAAGGGGGTCGGCGCGACTGTTTCTCAGCTGTCACGTTGATCGATGTGACTGTCAGAAAAATAAGCACGTTGAGCGAGGATGCAAAGAAAAAGTAATTTTCAAAAGTTGGGACCAGACTTGCTACTGTGAATTTCAAACCAAGAGTAGTAAGTAAAGCAAAGAAGACAGAGCTAAAGGGAAATGGTGAAACTATAAAAGTTCACACAAAACCATGAAATTGTCAATCAAACAAATAGAAGGATTGGCTCCCCAACAGAGTTGCCAATTTGTGGTGACGTAAAATTCTAAGTGCGGATACAAAGAATTCCTCTAGCCGGATAGTGGGTCTAGCCACAAACAAGACATTCTATGGAAGATTTCCTTAGGTTATAACCAATTAAGAGGGCCTAACTCTTAGTACACTTATCCCGTTTGGTGATGACCTTGCTTGCTCGATCCAACTATCTCTCGTTTCCTTCTTCGAACACTTGAAACAAGTAAACAACAACAAACAAAAGCCATGATAATAGAAAAATTATAATTCAACCTAATTAACAAGTCAAGAAGCATTAAGCCATAAACATTTGAGATGACACATTATGTAGGAAATCAATCAATAGTTGCATATATATTAAGTCAAGAAGATATTACAACCGTTGTCTTGATGTTGTTGTTCTCCTCCGACAAAACCAAGTTACCACACACTTCCATTAGCATTCCATGGTGGCCTCAACAATTATAGTTTTAAGGCTCTTCCCTTTAGTCTTCACACTAAACCAAATTCACACGTCTCCCTCACAGACAACTAGAGGGCTACAACTATGAATAACTCGCTGATTACTCCAAACTTAATTAGCACTAGCACAACAACATTAACACTAGCTTGTGTTTGGGAAAAGGGAGGTTTATATAGCATGAATGGATGGGAGATGGTTCCTCTTCTCATGGGAGAAGAAGGTCTTACCTCTTGAGGTAGTTCCATCATTATAGGGGAAAGGAGCCAAAACTGACATCCTCGACTCCATCCAACCCAACCACTTACCATACTTCCGTTATGAAGCTTCTAGAGTTGGAAGCTTCGGCTCCTTATTTAAAAAACTTTCCAAAAGAGGATCGATGCGATTTGAACAAGGCTCAGTCGCTCCAATCGGCGCTAGGGACAATGTTAATGCTTGGATATCGGCACGAGGAGGACATTGGTCATTAGCGTCGGTCTTGTAAACTGGGAAAAACAGAATATTTTTGGGAAATGATGCAAAAGGGAATTGTTCTTCTCATGAAGAGGGACAAAATGGGAGTTTCTTCATGAAGGGGAAGCATGTAGGGTTCACTGTAGAGGTCCTCCAGGATCATGGAACGGGGAGTACATGGATAGTGACAAAATGTTGTGTAACACTACTCCATCTGATCCTTGGATAGTGCTAGATGCTTCTAGTATTGATAAATTCAGTGACCACATGTTGCTTAGTCATGTTGGTCTCGAGTATGAAGCTATCTATGTGGCCTATTCGACACACTTTGATTTCTCCTCTTCAATTAATTATGTTGATAATTCTCTAGTTTATGGCTCATCTTTTGATCCTTTCTCTGGTATATTTTCTACTGATGAGATCATCATGGAGATCATGATGCCAGATGGTACAATGTGGGATGATAATCATCATCGTTCCTCTTTTCCTGATACCCCCAAGGATAATCTTAGTGATTCTTATTCACCCAATTTCATTGAGATATCTATAAATTTTGTATCTATCCATGAAATTGACTATGAGAAGCATTTGTCTAATATTGAAGAGATTGTCCTTCTTAATATTTCGATCAAGCCCAAAATTGTCGAGAATGTACATATTGGTGCATCTTTCTCTCATGAGGAGATCAAGATCTATAAAGCCCTTTTCCAAGAATTTCAATATGTTTTCGCCTAGTCATATGAAGATATGCCAAGTATAGATACAAATATTATTGTACATGAAATAAAAATGTATCCAAACGCTAAGTCAGTTCGGTAGCACCTATGTCCAACCCATCCTAAAAAGGTTGTTTATATTAAGGTAGAGGTTGAAAAAGTTCTCCAAGCTATTTTCATTTACCCAATTCCTCTAACTGATTGGGTTTCAAACATTGTTCTTGTCATGAAGAAATAGGAGACAACTCGTGTGTGTGCCGATTACTGGGACATTAACCGTGCTTGTCCTAAGGACAACTATCTGACCCCCTTTATTGACCAGATTGTTAAATATTGTGTTCGAAGGAAGTATTTTTGTTTATGGATGGATTTTCTGGTTACAACTAGATCAACATTCTCCCATCAGACCAACATAAAATTGCATTTATCTCTCCATGGGGCACATTTCCATACCAAAATCTCCCTTTTGGTTTGAAAAATGTTTGGGTAACCTTTCAAAGGGTGATGAATTATGCCTTCAATGACACTAAACACATTGTACAACCATATTTGGATGACCTACCTACCCACCCGAAACATCGTGTGGATCATCCTATGCATCTCAAGGCTATATTTTTATGTTGTTGACATTATAACTCAATCTCAATCCACACAAGTACGTGTTTTTGTTCTCTCTAGTCAACTTCTCAACTTCATAGTGTCGAAGCAAGGAATTCATATTGATCCACTTAAATTCCAGGCGATCTTCGATCTGCATGCTCCTTCCTCTCTCATTTATCTACAACGAATCCAAGGAAAGGCTAACTTTATACGAAGATTTGTTCCCAATTATGCCAAATTGACCAAAGGATTTACTCAATTGTTGAAGAAAGGGGTTCCCTTCCATTGGTATGACACTGCCCAAAAGGTTTTTGATGCTTTGAAATATGTTATGGATCAGGCATCATTGTTGTATCCCCAAGATTATCAACACGATTACGTATTGTACCTTGCTACTTCAATTACTTCCATTGCTATGGTATTGATCCAAGAGGATGATACAAGGGATGAACATACCATTTATTATTTGAGTCACAACTTAAACAACACATTAGTCAAATATACTCACATTGAAAAATTAGCTTTGGCAGCTTTCTAAGCTATCCAAAGGTTTCGCTACTACATATTGCTCAAGACTATGGTTGTTTTTTATTGCAACCCCATGACGTACATATTGTCATGATAGTTTTTGGGGGGGTAGTACTCAAAATGGATTTTCATTCTCCAGGAGTTTGATTTGGATTTCATCAAGTCTAAATCCAAAAAATCCTTAGTCTTTTTCGAATTGATCTACGACCTTCCCACTTCCCAAATTGAAACAACATCTGACGATTCTATTCTAGTCGATTCATTCTTTCTGATAGATTCATATGACCTGTGATATGGATACATCATCATATATCTCCAGACCCAGAATTTCCATCCTGATACCTCTCACTCTTACCAATGACATATTTGATTCTAGGAGAAAAATTATATTATAATTTGTGACACCCTTTATCACCATGATATCAATATGATTTTTAGATGATGCCTCAATCATGAGGAGGCCGAGAAAGTTCGAAATGAATGCCATGTTGGGGAATGTGGTGGAAATATGTATGGTTACACCATCAAACAAAATATTTTGCATACTGACTGTAGTGACCAATCTAGGGTGCTAGATTAGACTAGATTTAATATCAACCAAGGTAGGTAAACTTAGAGGCGCGTGTCTAAAGTCTATAGACATAAAAGGATCTCATCTACCTGACTAAGTGTCTATTGTGACAAGCTACAACACTCCTTGACAGGAGGTTGAAATATGTTTCCTCTCACACCTTAACACTCAGACCATCTAATTTATTTAACTGTTCTAAAGAAACAACGTATTGCTAGACTGAGTTTTTAACCCTCTTACAAGGATATTATCCACAAAATCTCTTTCCAGCTAACACACTAAGCATTCATGAAAATAAAAAACACACTGAAATTTTAAATGCATGAAAACGGAGTTCACAAATATGCTTTGAAATCTAATGATCGATCAAATATTTTACAAGATATTGTTCAATGATCTAGCAATCAAATTCTCAAGCTATCACCATGAATATTATTTGCAAGAATTTCTAATCAAATCGATAAACTCACAGACAAGGAAATAACATTAAACACTATGCACAATATTCAAATTCGAAAATGCTATGGAAATGAAATTAAAAGTATACCAATCTCCATGTAGGGCCTCATCCACGCTTCAATGGCACACTTAAGAAACTTCAAGCAATGAGAATGTTAACGCATAAGCACTGTAGGAATAAAACGGTGACTATAATTAAGTTTTTGAGATCAAAATAACATGCAAGAGAAATGTTCTGGAACAATACACAAAGATAATAATTGTTCTGGACAATACAATACGTAGTCCTTTATCTGCTTGTCCCCTATCCTTTTTTTTACGAACTTTCCCTCTAAATCGAATGTACATACATTATGCAGATGTTTCTGCTTTTACAAAAGAGTGATTTTTGTCCTTTCTAATCTAAACTGATTTCCAAAATCAAAACGAAATCAGTTTGGGAAACTATGGCTTTTTGCTGCCTTTGTGACCAAAAAGGCTGGGTTTGACCAGCATTGACCATGTATCTAGGAGCGTTAGATTTGTTGTTGAATCGATCTTTCACCATGCATGTACATTCCAGATCACGTTCCTATCCTTTGTTTTGATTTTCCTGCCATGCCACGGGTCACATCATAAACCATTTACAGGAAGTCATGGCATCCTGTAATTTTTGTTGAAAATTTCTAATTTTTAACGTAAAAATTCACAAATTGAATTTAATGTAAATTAACAACTATAATGCTTTTGATTAATCAATTTTGATGGATATGAGGGGTTTATGGGAGAAAAAGATAGACAGATGATGGACTTCTAGAAGAAAAGGATGGCAATGAAATGGTACCAACATCTCCCCCAAGATCAATGATTTAGCATGTCCTCATGCTAATCCTGATGTGCTCCCTTTATACTCTGTTCCTACCTGTGCCTCTGTTGCTTGTAACAATGCATCTATATTCTTCTGAGCTTGGGCATCCTTCTGAATGTGGAGCTCATGTTTCAAATTCTTGTATTTCTCTTTAAGAGCTTTCTTTTGAATATACCATTTGGTTGCCCACTTGCAAATGTCTGTTTGTTCAGCCTTGAGTTCTTTGATTTGCTCCTTCAGCTTCTCATTTTTCTGCTGAGTCTTCTTGCTCTGAGCTCTCAACATTTCATTCTCCTTCTTGATGACCTTCTCTAGCATGTTGGCCTCCATCAATTCTTCTTTTAGCTTTTCAATTTGTTTTTCTAATCTCCTTTGTTTCTTGTTTGCAGGTGGTGACTCTTTCCCTTGTCTGTTGTTACTCTCAACTTCCATTTCGGCTTCCGGTCCAGGCTATGAATGAGCACTGCTCTCAATGTCCATCAGTGCATGTGCATTTAACTCTGTTTGATCTTCTTGTGTTTGGGTCTTTTGTATTCTCCTTGATCTTCTTGTATATCTAGTGAAAATTTTGTCTTGCTCAATTTTCTGGGCAGCTTCTTGCCTCATCTTTCTCGTCCTCACACTAATTCTGTGTGGAGGGACATTACTTGACTTGCAGACAGGGATTTCCTCATCAATGTCAAGCATAAATCCCAAGTGCTCTTGTTGTTCTGGTTCATCTTCTCCATCTTTGATTTGATTAGCAACCAGAAATTCCTTCCATGTTTTTCCCTTCCTCTGCACTTCAAATTCAATTAGAATTTTAATTAACCCAACATGATACAAGATTTTATCCTCATTACCCTTTTGCTTTTGAATATTTTTTTACGTCTTATTCAAAATCTGTAAGAGGAAATAGGGTATACTAATGGGGCGTTGCCCTTTTAAGTGCAACAGGAGTTTGATGTGATATAGATAGACTATGTTGTAACAACCCTCACACGTAACAAATTTCTGAATAATATACACCATTTCATCCCATGGGTGCATCAGCCGGCTTCTAGGGACACCCTTTTTCCAGTTAACAGAGGAAACCCTCGACCTAGACATGAATTGGGTCCATGATTTTTCCTTGAATTGTTTTTTTTTGAGATATTTTTCTCCTTCTGGGATGATTCCCAAGGTTTGTGCTATGGTATCCTCTGAAATCCTAAAAGAGAAGTTTCCTATCAATGCTTTCTCTCCATTAAATGTAAATGCAAACTGCTTAGTTACTTCTTAATTGTTCCCATTAAACTTCTCTAGGAAGGGTAACCATTGCTTTTCCCTTAAAATTGTAATACAGTCATCATGATACTGGGAACTATCAAATGTATTAGGCTCTTCTCTATTGGTCATTTTGACAAAGAAACTCCTGTTCTAACCCTCTTCGTTTATGCTTAATAATTCAACAAGGGTCTCTTGATTTGTTACCTCTGTTTTGCGCTCCACTCAACCGACCTGGTAGTGCCCTTTGTTCTCAGGGTCTCCTTCTTCAATGGCTTAGGCAATGATCGGATGAATGTCCTCGGATCATGGCGGAGGTAGAAACTCGTGGTGAGCCCAATTACTATGCTCTCCCTTTGTAGCACCTGTTGTTCTCGGCCTTCTTTGAAATCACAGCGTTTGAATTACTAGTATGGTAATGCCCTTTTTACAAACTGAGAATGAAATGAAACTTAACAACTGACCTTACCCAATTTACTATAATGATAATGCAGAGTGCATTCATATTACAAAGACGGAGGAGTTGTACTGGGTTGCATAGGTACAATCATGAGAATGTCGTAAGCATATATGGAGTGTTGGAGTGATGATAACGGATAGTTGTTTGCATGAGTCGAGTTGGGTCAAACGATCATTTTATAACTTGTCTGATTCAAAAAAAACAATGAATGAAATCGTTTAACATTTGGCTCTCCAATGATTCACCACCTATCCATTTCTTGTTGGTACTTGGCCGGTTAGGAAAATGTTGGACCGATGATAAGGTTTGATGGCTGATTCAAGAATGAGGAGTTAATAAGAAGGTTTGAAGGGTGGTGTAGGAGAAGATTTAAAAATCATAGGAGGAGTATGGTGATAGGCTAGAGTGTGTTGGGAAATGATAGTAGTTAGGAATGTTACAAGGGTGATGGGTATAGGGGTGTTTTTGAAATTGATCATAAGCAATCATAGTCATCATATTTAACACTAAAATAATCCAAGAATTTTAAATGTTAAAAATAAAAATTACAACAATACATTACACTTTGTTGGTTGATCAAGAGTTGAGTTGGCATGCATAGGTAGGACTGATCTTTATTGTCCAGATATGACTAATATTCACTGTCCATAATAGGTCCCTTCTAAGATGAATTTGGATATAACAGGTCCCTCTAAGATCTGGAGAATGTTTGTGCAGCTTCTTTGAAATCTGAAAAAGAACTATGTGTGTGCAACTTCCTTGATCTTTGGTATTGATGGAGCCTTGATGATAAGCAACCTTTGAAACTTTGCTGAAGTAGCCTGATGTAGCAGTCCTTAACAGGTCACTTTGATGTTTGTTGAACAGGTCCCTCTAATATTGGTGCTGGTAACATAGTCTTCTGAACAGGTCCCACTGCATATTGCTTGAATAGGTCCCTCTAATTAGAACAAAGACAAAAACAACTTCTTTATTGAAATACTGAAGTGCTGAAACAAACTCTTTGAGAATTTACAATGAGGAGATGAGATAAGGAAAACAAAAATGTTGATGCTTCTCCCCCACTAAAGCTTTGACTTGTCCTTAAGTCATTATTGAATCGATGAATCAAACAGTAAACAAATAGAACAAGGAATTCTTACCAGCCAAAGAATTGGGTTTCAAGTAAGAATTCAGGGTTAGAGTGTGCCAGAATCTGGTTTTCAATTGAAATGAAATGAACTAAGATAGAGATATCACAGCTGAAGGCTGCAATATCTCAACCTCCCTTTGCTGAGATACAGTTTGAAGAAAATCATCCTTGGTGATGGGCCTATGATAGAGCTTCAACCTATGGCCATTGACAAGAAAGGGGTGACCTTCTCCATCAATGGTAATAAGCTTGACTGATCCATTTTCATAAACTTGAACTATTTCATATGGGCCCATCCAATGTGTGGTAAATTTGGCTTTATGATCTCTGAATTTAGAGTCAAAGACTAAAGCCCAGTCTCCTTCTTTGAACTATTTCTTTTTATGTGTGCATTATGCCACTGCTTCCTTTGTTTCTGCATTAGGAGTGTTGTCTACTCTGCTTGTTGCCTCATTTCATCCAGCTGGTTCAATTGCTGAATTCTCTCTTGTTGGGCTTCATTGAGATCAATTCCTAAATCTGCAGCCATCTTATAAG
>APFE031288608.1:4806-32210 GCA_000404065.3 Pinus taeda
GTGGCTCAGGCTTGCTTGATGTGGCTTTGAAGCTTGTAGATGACCATCATTTCCCCCCCTGTCAGATACAAGGTGAGATGATGGAGAAAACTCAACTGCAAGACTGTTCAACAATCTGGAACAAGTTCTGACATGTGATTGGAATATCTTCTTAGCTGTTGATGCCCATTGCCAAGAAGCGATCCATCCAAGATGAATCTTTGTTCTTGCAGGATGTTTGTTTCTGAAGCATCTGTGTGAAGAATGGCTAGTTTTATGACAATGCTTACATGGATGGAGATCAAAACAATGATCTTTCAGATGGCCAACTCGGTCACAGTGTTGGCATTTCACGATCTGTTGTTGTTGTTGTTGAAGCGAGGCAGAATCTGGAACAGCTGAAGCTAAACTGTCATGAGTAAATCCAACACTCTGAAATTGAATGGGCTTGGAGTAGTCTGGAATATGAAAGGACAAGTCCTTGTCATATCCAAGACTAGTTCTGTGCTTGTTGTGGACAAGCTATTCCCAAGGTCTGATGATGGGCTTGGGAAGTGTAGACTGAGTTTCTGCATCTGCATGTACAACTGCTGCTTTATTTGAATGAACTGTAACATTATTGACTCACTGTTTATGGGAGTCTGTTTCAATCTTCTGAGCAGAAACAGGTTCAGAATGATGACTTCACTGCTGTAATTCTTCCTACTGTAGCTTTGTCTCAAGTTGCAAAAATTCAATATTCTCTTGTGCATTTTGTAGGCAGATTTTAATATTGGAAAGAGTGATCTTGTTGATCTTAACCATCTCATCAACAGTGGAAAGTATTAAATTATTCAGTAGTTTCAATACATCATCTATTCTATCCATTTTAGACCAATATAATCATAGAAGTGATGTTATCTTCAGCTACAAATTGGTCTATAAAATGATAAATAATTGCAACTATTAGATGAGTAGCAGGATACTAGTCAGCACAGTAACAATTTCAATGTAGCAAATGACTCGTTGCTTTAATGTACTTGAATACAATTTAGATGCAGATCACCTATGGATATAATGAGTATTTCAGCCTCCAATTTGACTCCTTGATTAATTTGGCATAGGCAATATATTTGGAACACAAACTCGCCCTTGACACCTTGAGATTTCAGGGCACAATTAAATCTGGTGTAATTTCTCCACAAAGATCTCAGCCTTTGACAGTTAGATGGAGCCAAGAATAAACAATTTTCTATGTTCAACCCTTTTTTTTCTTTGGTGTAAACACTAGCAAGAAACCCAACCTCTCACCCAGCGAAAGAAGTAACTGTGGTTATGATGCTACAAATGTCACCATTTATGGTCTCAATCACCCCGTCTTATATGTCAGTACAAGCTTACAAAGATGCCAAAATTCAACTGCATCCCCACCTTACAGAAATACACAAAATACCAAGGCTATAGAAATTACCCATGGAGATTGCGGACATGGACATTCAAAATGTTTTGAGTTCCTTTGACTATCGGTGTTTTGAATTCCTTTGACTATCGTACAGAGACATGCTCCCTTGAAATCTCTCAAAAGAAATCGCAAACAACCTTCCAGACTTCGTAGAAATGCCTCGGGACACTCACTCTTCCTTGGTCATGGAGACTCCAGTTGCATCCTCTACGAATTAAACTACCAACACAAGAATATAAAATGAAACAACCAATTCTATTCATGCATTCATGGCCTTTCAAAACATATAGAGAGCCACGAAGGGAAATTGTCACACACTTCCACTGCGCATAGGCCAGCACGCTTCCGCTTCAATGTATGATTGTGTGGTATAATCGGTATGGCAGGATACCACTTGTATTAACTGTGTGGTATTAGTTGTGTGCTATATGTTATATAGAAAACAGAGGAGCGATGTCGAATTAGACATGAAGGGAGTGAAGAGTGGTAGTCCACAATAGTCACGGAGCCATGAGCACTATGCCACCAAGAGGGCGCATGTATTGACCAACTGTGTAATCATATATAAAACTGTTGAGAAGAAGGTTCAAGGGATCATATGAAAACAGACTCCAAGCAGAATATAACATGCTTATGTAAAGTGTTTGAATAAATGCTTACATGCAAATGTAATAGTATAGTAGCTGTTTGTGGAAAATGTAAAAGTATGGTAATTGTTTGAAGAAAATGTTATTTTTTCTTGGATGGGATAGTATTGTAGTATGATAATATGGATGTAGCTGCTCTATGCCTATTTGCATGCAAATAATTTAAAGAGTTGCATGTAGGGAATTTGAACGGTTGCATGCAAGGAAATGAAAAAGTGCCATGTTTTTAGTTATGATGTTACAAGTGGAATAAGTGCAATAATTTTGATGTAGTCTCATACAAATGTATGAGAAATAAAAATCAATTTATTTTCAAGTATAGCTAAATTTAATAGAGATTTGGAGATCCCATTTCCTTAATTGGACAATGGAGATCATACCATTTAATAGCTTCCTCCTCCTACCTTAGTGTGGACCATGGATAGTAAAGGGGTATGCTTATAGGCTGTTATATTGGTGAATGCTGATTTCAAATTAATAGACACGATGTCTTCATTTTTAGAACAAGTCACTGATTGTGTATGAATTATATGTTGCTTACATGTTGATTTCATGATACCTACTTACATCCTTGTATGTTAGGTTACATTTTTGAATATTTTGATTACATGTATTAGTCTTGTAGGTTGATTACAAGAATTGATCACTTATGTTTGACTACATGCGTTTATGCGTAGGTGTAGTTGATTTGGCATTGCTTACGCATATTGTTGGTTGCATGTGACAATGTGTACAATGGAGTAATGGTTGTTGTTATGCATTTATGGTCATGTCTATGATTATGCATGTATAGTAGGTCAAACATGCCTTGTAAAGTCATTGTATGCAATTTAGGTCTTCATGACACTATAGGTTGTTATGATTCTAATGAGCTAGTTGAGATAGAGCAAGGGATGCAGATCATCATAACGAGGTTGCAACATTAGACTTTGGGATAAGAGCAGATCGTCATACAAGTAGTGTATGTTTGGCATGCAGGTATGTAAGTTAAGGATTATTATATGTATTAGGTTTACGAACATGTATTTGATGTTATGGTTACATTCATGATATATGTTAGATGATTAGTGTGGTTATATGCACATGTGTCAGATAGTCAAGAATGATAGTAACCTATAGTTTTATGCATTGCTATTGTTGTTTTATATTAGATAACCTAATGATTATGTTGTACGTTGTTGATGAGTATAATATATAGCTTATTGTTGTTATATGCTATTAACTTGATGATTAGCATCATTTCATTGAGATATTGATGTTACAATTTGGATTGGTCATATGCGTGATGGTTATGTTCATTGCATTGAAGATCTTGATGTTATATGTGTTGGTTTGACCTATGTCGATGGTTATGGTTGCGAATCTCAGGTATGAGCCAACATATTTGTGATATGATGTCGTACTAATCTAGACTGACCATACATATGTGATTGTTATGGATGAACGACATATGCTTATTACCTTATGACGTGAACACATTAGTTAGTTACTGTTAGGGATATCATGATTTATGTTTGAGTTGATATGTTGTGAAGTTGTATCATGCTAACCTAGCTTTATTATGTAGATGAGATAGCCTCCCCTGATATACATTAAGGTATGAGTTTTATTATGTCATATATTGGTGCTTGGTTGTTTGATTATGACGTCTATTTGGTGTTTGAGTGTTTGGTGCTTAGTTGATTTATTTAACATGGTGTCTTTGCAATTGGTTGAGTGATTGATGAATTTCTTAATATGAGTATGTGTTCAAATTATTTTGTTTTAAGATGATTGTACTAACATGTATGTGTTGAGATAGTTGATATGTACTTGAATGTAGTTGATAGTTGTAGCTTTATATCTAATGACCATGGATTATGACATTATTGTTTGTAAAAGTTGAATTCAATTTGATAAATATGATTATCTTGATATTTCGAACATGTGGTTGACATGTGTGAGCATGATGCAGGGAGTTGCATGGCAAGAGAGATTGCTATGAATCGTGAAGAAGGCTCAGATTGAGCTTTCCCTTGGATTCCCTAGGAACCATGGGGATTGAGTCATGGTGTTTGTTGTTAGTCTTGCGCTTTTGGTCTTTTGTGTTTTTCTTGTGCTTGATTTGCGGATCTATTTATGTCTAGAGTGTGGCCAAACCACTTTGTTTGCGGAGTCGTGTTATTATTGGTTTTCATGATTTTCTTATTGTTGTTATTTTCGTTCTTACCTTTTATGTTTTGAGTTTGGGGAATTGGTTGGGAAAGAGGAAATTTGATGGAAATTGGGAGAGATGTGTGGAACCCAACCGATGATATAAGACCCAGATGAAGCTTCATGCATGAGTAAGCACAACAGAAGGTAAGACTATGACAGTTGCTTGGACAGGTTGGGTCTATTGTGGCAAATGGACAGTGGCAGTGCAGACATAAGAAAGGTAACCAGAAAAGGTAAAGTAAATGGATATGAGGTGTTAGATGCCTTGGCTATGTTGGGAGTTATTATTCTCAATATCGTGCATGTTGTGCATGAATAAAGGAAGTTCTCTGAACCTTGACATTGATATCTGGTAATTATTTTATGATCATGATTATGTTGAAGTTTATATATGTATATATGTATGTATGTATGTCATTGTCTGACAAGATCATGATCGTTTTATGATAACATTTATATATGTATGTATGTATCCATGTATCTATGTTACCATCTAATAGGGTTGTCAAGGATCATTCTTGTGGAGGAATGATTGCTTATGTAGGAGAATAACTTGAAGAGGTTCCTGGTCTTATGAGGAATCAATTGGGAGGAATAGTCACGACAAATATACGAGGTCGGTATCATGTGGATATGATTTGATATTGTATACTTGTATTATGCATATGTCTATGTTATAATAGGTAATGTTGAAGGATACATCAACAAAGTGAAAGCAGTGTGGTCTGCAGCATGCTAGGATAAGCATGGATGAGATTATGGAAACAAGGTTTCTTAGTAAGGACAATGTGGTTTTGGATGTGTGGTACTACTATTATGCATATGTTTTATATGTTGTATATGTTGCATCTATGATGTGTGCACTTTTGGTGTTGTGTATGCATAACATGTGTACATGTTATTTATGTAATGTTATGTACATGATGGTACAAATAGTGTTGTATGAATGTCACATATTCAATACTGGGTATAGATGGTGCTAGCTACATTTTGGATATGCAGTGCTATGTACAAGTGGTTTTGCGTGCATGTGGTACATTGGTACTACGTATATATGGTGTGGTGTGCATGATTGTAAACGTGGTGCCTTGTGCATGTGGTGCTGTGCACATATTGTACAAGTGGCACTGTGTGCATGTGGTGTTATGTACATGTTGTGCATGTGGCGCTATGTACATGTGGTGTTGTGTACATGTCATGCATGTGGTATTATGTACATATGGTGTTGTGTGCATGCAAGATTGTACAAGCGGTGTTGTGAGCATGTGGTGCCGTGTACATGTTGTACATAAGGTGCTATGAGCATGCAGTGCTGTGTACATTTCGTGCATGGATGCTATGTACATATGGTGTCACGTACTCATCGTGTGTGTGGTACTGTGTACATGTGGTATTGTGTACACATTGTACAATGGTGTAATGTACATGTGGCGTTGTGTACATGTAGTGTAGGTGGCACCATGTACATGTGATGTTGTGCAGGTGGTGCAGTGTATAGGTGGTACTGTGTACATGTTGTACATATGGTACTGGTGTACGTGTGGTATTGTGTGCATGTCATCGATGTTGTGTTATGGGCATGCGGTATTATGTATATGTATCATGTAGTCATGGTATTGCGGCGTGTGTACTCCTTGTGTAGTACTCTGTGTAGGTACATGCATTGGGTGGTATTTCACATCGGGTATAGATGGATGCATTGTATTGTATACTCTGGGTGTAGGTGTAGATGCATGTATTGCATGGTGTGGTATGCTGTGTGGTTGTATGTGTGTGATGCACACTATGTGTCTATGCACATGGTTGAGGAGAAGACACTGGGTGTTTGTTGAGCGTAGAAATTGATTCGGAGTGCGTATGGAACAAAAAAACAAAGACAAAAGTAAGGATTGATGAAGGATAGGTATCAATATTGTATTTCATTTTTATTATGCATGTGACTTATGATTCTGGTATATGATGATTATATGTGAATTATGATTGTGATTTATGATCTATGATTCTGGTTTATGATGGTTACATGTGGTTTATGACTTTGATCTATGATGGTTTTGTTTTGAGCTAACATGATGTGATATTTTTAGACATGTTGATTTGGTTAAAGATGCTAGTATGAATTCTTGTGAGAGGAAGCGAATAGGATTCCAAGTGTACCTTATTGACGAACTACCAATGAGGTATGATTTGAAAGTTTTTTCAATTTATTTTGAATCTAATGGAAGTTATGTTCTTGTTACAGGAAGCATGAACATGCCTAGTTGGGTGGTTGAAATCGAATGCAAGAATTAGTAGCAACAATGACAAAAATTAGAAATGCAGAAGTATGCTAGTAGAGCACTTCAGAAGCAGGGCCATTGTGGGACACTGATAACCAATTGTGTCCATTGATTTCCATGAGCATGCTATGACTGGTATGATGGTTTTAAGGCAGGGATATGCCTTGGTTGTTGTATCTTTCGATGCGAGGAGGCCTTGCCAAGGGATAGATTGCCCAAGATGGGGGTGCCAGTGGAACTTGGAAGGTGAGTGACTGCATAGAAGGGGTGACCGGATTCTCGAGGGACTGTGTAGCAGAGAAGGGAAGGTCACGGATGGATTTGTTTTGGTCATTAGCATTGCTAGATGGAATCAGATGCACATTGGGAGTGTGCCTTGGAACAATGAGCTGGTAACTGTTAGCTAAGAGGACAAGTGGCGAGGGATTATAGCACTGGACATTGGATGCAAATTTGACTTTGTAGTGGATTCTAGACTTCCCGGGAAGGAGGTGAATCCTGGTATTACTTTGAGGGTGGAGATGTGAGCCTCTAGATTCCCTTGTTGATTGATACGTGCATCACATCCTTTATTTTCTGGTTAAGAAAATGTGTATATCATTGAAATACCGTAATGAGCTGTGTTATAAAGCTCCATTATGTGGTATGGTTTTTATCTCATCATGTTCTCATGATGTTTTGATTTTGAGCAGATCTTTCATTGTAAATACTGCAACGAGTTGTGTTATAAAGCTCCATGGGTAGTATGTTTTGTTTTCAAAAGTATTTTTGTTATAATGTCATTGAACACCGAGGATGGTGTCCCCCGAAGGGGGAGGGTTTTGTAACAACCCTGGTGAAAATTCCATGTAAAAATATATAAATACCACGGATGATGGGACACGTATTCCAAGTTGAATTGTGGGTAGGACATCCTAGTGGTTGTTCATTTGGTTGTTTATGGCTAAGGAAATTGGCAAAGGCAATGGCTAAGGCATTAAAGAGGCAAAAATGTATTTTGGCACATTTATTTATGAAAATAATGGAAATTAGGAGAAAAGGAAGGTGAAAGGCTACATTTTTCATGTAAGGAGGAAATTGAAGGAAAACAATGGAAAATGAAGAAAATAGAGACCTCATTAATAAAAAGTCTTATGAGGATCACTGGGCAAGGCTTGGTTAGTTTAGCTTTGGATCTCTCTCATTATTCTCTCTCTCTCTCATACTCTTGGTTACTTAGAGTTTTCTTGGAGCACTCTTGGAGGGTGTGGCATAATTGGATTCTTGGAGCAAGAAGGAAAAGGAAGAGAAGGAAAGTGCAAGAAGGCATCGACATCAACAACTACATCAGATTTTCTTGTAGGTACCGAGTTGCATGTATGATTTTTTCACTAATTTTGGCATGCATGTGGTTTCTTGGTTATGATCTCTCATTGGCATGGAGGATGGCCAGGATTGACAGTGGATTGCCTAGCCTTTCCATTTCCTGGATAGCCATGGTGATTGTGGGTTTAATTTCATTGCTTTTTTTTGGTCGGTTCTCATTTTTACATAGCTTGGGTTGAGTTACTAGCCTTGGAAGCCCTGGTTGAACAAATGCTCTGGAAGCCTTGTAATAGCGTGGGTTAAGTTACTAGTCCTGGAAGCCCTAGTTGGAAAAATGCTTTGGAAGCCCTTGGTGGGTTGAGTTACTAGTCCTAGAAGTCTTGGTTGGACAAATGCTCTGGAAGCCCTGTATAAGTTGTGGGTTGGGTTACTAGTTCTAGAAGCTTTGGTTGGAAAAACACTCTGGAAGCCCTGGAAGGCTTGGATGGAGACCAATCTGATGTTGGTTTTTGGTGATGTCTGGCTGTGAGGTGGAATCATTGTTTGATGGGTTGAGGTGGGTGGCCTCTGGAAGCCCTAAGTGAGTTTTGATTGATGTGTTCTCCAAGATCCAACATTCATGCTTAGAATATGGCACGGGGGTGATTAGCTGAAGAGAGACTTGGCTCAACCAATCTATGGTCGAGTGGAATGTGGTAGTCCCATCTTCGATTGGTTCATTGCATTTATTAATGAAAAAATTTATTCCCTTGATTTTCATGTGCAAATGTGTTGATGTATATATGAATTTTAATGGCTGATATGTTTATTGTATTCCTGTTCCTATTATGTTTTTTATATGCACATTTACCCTGGAGGTTGTTACAAGGATCAATTTACTAAACACATAAAAAAAGTGAAGTTAACCATAATTTACAGCCAAATAGAGAAACAATAAGAATTTCTAAAACACATAACACAAAACATGATAAAGGAGTTCACCCCTCTCCTGAGCTACATCTCCTCGTCCAACTTCCAATGCAGGGCCTCTTTCATTAAGTGCTAAAAAGTGTGTTTACATGGATTTTCTATGCTCACATAGAGAACTTATGTCTACAATGGATCCATAATTGTCAAAAACCCCCATCTTGGTTCTTTCTACACCTCATTTGGCCAAAAATTGAGAAAGTTATGTCTGTTACAAGTTTTTCCCAAATTCTATGGCTAGTCATCCTACAATTCAACCCAAATCTGGTTTGAGCCCCAAACCCGGAACCAACGCGCAAATCTAGCTTACAATCCCTCCTGATGGGTGAAATTGTAGGATCGTTAATCCTCCCATTAAGCCCCCAATTCTGAAAATTTCGGTCACGTTTTCATGTTTGACCGCATTGGGGGCTGAGATTCCAGGGCCTAGCTCCGCACCTCTTTATTTTGCCGTGAACTTGGTCATATTGGGTCTCGATGACCTAGGGATGGCTCCCTTACTCCACGCGCTCTCGATTCTATGACCTGTCATGTGGCCTTGGGGCTGTCCCCCTTGGGATGGCCCCCTTTGCATTTCTGCACGCCCAATGCTATGGGGTGTCATGTGACCCTGGGGTTGGCCCTTAAAATTTACCACCACAATTCTTTGCGCTAGCTCCAATTACGTTTAGTGTTGCGGGATGTGGCTGTGGGCTGGTCTAAGACCTAGCCGCTTGGCCCCTTTTCCTGCGGCCCAGTGTGTACTAGGGTGGCCAAGGGCTAGGGCTTAGCCTGACCCCGTCCCCCAATTATACGCCATATAAAACATAAATAATGGTTCATGACCATAGGTTAACAAAACACACTTGTGGCATGGTGGTGGAGCACATGATGCCACTATAGAGGTTTGTTGTATGAATCCCATGGAGCCCCGATCTGGCCATAAACCAAATTTTGCATAGATGAGTGGAGGTCATGTGACAACCAACGATTGACCCACGTGGCTCCCCCTCATTGGTCCAACACAATAACTAATGAACTAATAAAAACCACCATACACAAGCCAATAAAACTATGAAACTTGTCATGCAATGACTGGCCCAAATAAATACATAGGCAAGCCCAGTCAAATGCCCAATCAACATACAAACTGCTGACTAGGTGTAACTCCAACCCAAATTCCAAAAATTTTAGTTGTTTGCCAATTTGATCTAAACATGATATCAGGAGCATACCATATCGGTTTTGAGTGAAACGAGTTGCGTTGGATTTAGATCGCCGATATCTATCCAATCATACAGTTTTAGATTATTTTTTTAGCACTTTGTGTTGGAATTATGACTCAGGTTTGGCAATATGACATAGGTGTTGTCCTTGATGGCAGCTCACTCAGATGACAGATCATAGTTCAGACTCTTAGAATAAAAGAAAAAGAGATATACACAGTTTCCACTTAACCAAGTCATGTATACACACAGGATCGCCAATCAAAAGTCGTGTATGCGTATGCATGCATTTTCATGCACAGAAAAGCACGTACATGTGGGAAAACTTATTTTTAGTCCATGGTATTTGGTCCTTGGTATTTGGACCTATGGTTTTGGACCACGGTATCTCATCCGAAGCGTTGAACCAAGTATTTGGACCTAGGTATTGGTTCTAAGTGGTTTTGGACCATGGTATTGAGTAAGGCCTAAGACTACAAAAGGGGAAGGAGATCATTAGGAAAATGCACTCACTCAAGGATTGAATAGCTTATGAAGAGCAAGATCTAGAATACTGGTCATTGGGTTATGGTGCATAGCTAGATCTGAATCAAGGAGGAACCTGAGCACTAGAAGAAGGATAAGTTCTATTGACGGGTCAAGATCTCAAGGCTTGAAGAGAAGTATCTTTGTGTAATTTTAATCTGTTATATTTGGCGCATGACTTGATCTGTAAATCTGATAATTTGGATATAATTGATGTCTGAATAATTGAAAATGGTATATTATATTTTATAGTTCTGTATGCAAGTTCAACATAGAAAAGGTGCGTATACATGCTGGTTCGAAAATTCAAAATAGCGTATACGCAGGTTTGCATTAATACAACAACGTATGCATGCAGGTTCTACATGTTGAAGTAGCGTACGTCTCATAAAATATGGTTTAGTTACTTCTGTTTATTGCTGCAGTGTTCTGGGTTCAGGATTGGTTTTTGGTTACTGTTACTATATTCTGGTTACAACATTCAGAGAAGTGATTGATTGATTTAGTTTTGGTTGGTGTAAAGTGGATTGGTTGATGCAGATATATCTGATGTTTGATTGATGTTACTTATGGATCCAGTTTGAAAATTTTTGAAACGTGGTCCCTAGAAGAAAAGAGAAGGTTGTAGCCTTTTGTAGGTCAGCACCTACGTACTAGTACATCATGTAGTACAAGAGCTAAGGGGGTTGTAGCTCCCTTCCAGGAGAAGCTGGAGAACGAGATAAGGTTGTAGCCTTATGCAGGTAGAAGCCCACGTACTGGTATAAGACTGCACCAGTACAAAAATATTGTAAAAAGAAGTTTCTTATTAACAAGAAGATAGAGAAGCATTACAACAAGTGGTTTTCACCCACATTGGGTTTCCACCTTATATATTGTCTTCATATGTGTGATGATCTGTTCTATTTACTGCACTTGTTTACTGTCCTTATGATTAATGAAGTTTATATGCACTGATTAAAGATCAAATAGATTAATTAAATCTTAAGTTTACTGAATATGCGCTAGTTGCTATAGACACAGTTGCGTGTATACGCTGGTTTTCATATCTGAAGTAGCGTATATCTAAGTTTGAAAATGAAAAATTATTTGACTTGATAATACTGATTCACCCCCCCTCTAAGTATTATTTCCAATAATTGGAATCAGAGCAGGTCCTTCAGAAGAAGCTTGATCGCTTGAAGGAAGATCAAACTACGAAAGGGAGGCATCCATCAAGCCATCAATATTTGATGGGAGAAAATTTTTCTATTGGAAGGTAAGAATCACAACCTATCTTCAATCTCTTGGTGCAAAAGTTTGGGATATCGTGGAAGGAGGATACACATTTCCATCAACAACTCCTACAGCTACAGCTAGTAAAAAGCAGTATGAAACAAATGAAAAGGCTGTCAATACTCTATTGGAGAGTCTATCTCAAATAGAATTCATCAAGGTTATGCAGCTCAAAACCACCAAATAAATATGGGACAAGATCATTCTAAGCTATGAAGGAGACGATCAGGTAAAATGTGCAAAACTACAATCTCTCAGAATTCAATATGAAACTCTCAGAATGCACAATGATGAAAGTGTGGCTAACTATTTCTTATGTATAGATGAGATTGTTAATCACGTGAAAAACTTGGGTGACGAGATAAAGAAGTTACTTTAGTTGAAAAGGTATTAAGATCTTTGTCTTCTAAGTTTGAATCAAAAGTTTCTGCTATAGAAGAAAAGCAGAATCTTCAGAGTCTTACTCTGTCACAACTGCATAGAATCCTAACTGCTCTCAAAATGAGAAAAGGGGGACCACCAGACATGAGAGAAGCCGCATTCAAAGCTTCAAGAAAATGAGAATACAATGAGTCAGGGCATACATCATAAGAAGAGGAAGAACCAAACTTTGTCAAGAACCTTCAAAGGGGTTCTGGAAGACTCAAAGGTAAGCTACCTTTCAAATGTTTTGCTTGTGGGAGAGTCGGTCACTATGTAGCCAAATGTCCTCATAAAGATAAACTTGATAAAGGTAAGGAACCAGTTAAATGGAACAGAAAACAGAATGTAAATAGGAAGAGCTATTATACACATGAAGACAACGATGGACCTTCAAATAGTGATGAAGATGACCATGGTAATGATTATGGATTTTTGATGGCTTTTGAAGATGATGATTTCTTGGATGCTATAGATGAAGATGATCTCTATGAAGAAATTTCTAAACTTAAAATTTGTTTAGAAGAAAAGAGTATGATCATAGATACTCTGACAATCCAACTTGCTGAAAGGGAAAAACACAATGAAAAGTTAGAATGTGAAATTGTGGGACTTAGAAAAGATATTGAGAAAACAAAAGCTCGTAATCTTAGATTTGCTAAAGGATCTGAAACTTTAGATGAGATTATCAAAGTGCAGCGTTCTCCTCTAATCAAGACAAGTCTTGGATATACTAAAGAAGCATCTCAAGCACAGAAGCCATCCACCTCCAAAAGTTATCTTGATGCAACAAGCAGAAGTGAATAGGTTGACAATCGGGGTCAATATACTTCAAGGATGAACAAATATACTTCAAGGATGAACAAAAGCTACAACCAACCACAGGTAAATCATTCTCAATTTGCCTCAAGAATGAATGTCAATGGAAACTACAATCATTTGGACGATAGATTTGATAATCGCAGGAATTTCTTTAATGGCCAATTTTTTTCATGTCATAACTTTGGACACAAAGCCGCTCAATGTGTTTCCTACAAGACCATCATGACTCGAGAAGCACGAAATCAAAGGAGCATGATTGGGATCATGAAGATGACCTACAATAACTTTTCTTCTCTTGAAAATGAAATAGAATGCTCTATTTGTAACAACTTCAGTCATGAAGATTCTGAATGTAGGAGTAAGTTTTGGCAAACATCTCAGAAGGAGCAACCTTCATTAGGTCCCAAAACATGGAGAAAGAAAGAACCACAACCAAAAAGATGTGGTATAGCCTTATATGTGGAAGGACAGGAAAATTAGTGGTTCATCGACAGTGGATGTTCGAAACATATGACAGGTGATAAAGAAAAACTTCAGTCATATAGTGCCTTAGAAAAGGAAAGGAAGGTCTCATTCGGAAATGACACACCTACACTCATAAAAGGTAAAGGTTCTGTTCTTTTGAAAGAAAAAGTCAGAGCTGGAAATGTTATGTATGTTGAAGGCTTAAAGCATAATCTATTGAGTGTTAGCCAAATGTGTGATCAAGGAAATAAGGTAATATTTCGATCAAATGGATGTATTGCTCATGAGCTTGATATAGGAGAAACAATGATCAAAGGCATAAGAACTCCAAATAATTTATACTTACTCAAGCGAGGACAAAAACAATGCTAAGTAAGAATGATGAAGACTGGCTATGGCACAGAATATTGGGGCATCTAAGCTTCTCTCAAATAAGGAAAGCATGCAAATATCAGGCGGTTCATGATCTCCCTGACATCAAAATTCCAGACAATACAATATGCAAATCATGTTAGTTTGGTAAGCAAACGAGAACTAATTTACCTGAGAAGGAAGGATCAACTAGTAAGCCACTTGAACTTGTTCATACTAATTTATGTGGTCCATCAAGGAAAAAGTCACCTCGAGGAGAAGAATACTTTATATTACATTGAAAAATTTTCCAGGATGCATTGGATAAGACTTCCGAAGCATAAAGACGAAAATTTCAAAAAGTTTAAAGATTTCAAAGCCTTGGTTGAAAATGAATCAAATCGCAGAATCAAATGCCTCAGGTCTGACCAAGGAGGGGAATTTACCTAGGATGAATTTTTTCGACTTTTGTGAAGAACATGGAATAAGAAGGGAATTCTCTACTGCAAGGACTCCTCAACAAAATGGAGTAGTGGAAAGAATGAACGGAATGGTTCAACAAATGGCTTGTGCTATGCTTGATGAATCTGGAACTCCTGCAACCTTATGGGGTGAAGTTGCATTTGCTGCCATTACTATTCTCAACAAAACAAACGTTTGGTTAAACAACACTCAAACTCCTCATGAACTTTGGTATGGTAAGACTCCTATGGTAAAATACTTCAAAGTTTTTGGAAGAAAATGTTACATCAAAAGGACTAATGAAAATCTTGGCAAGTTTGAATCTAGAGTAGATGAAGGCATTCTCCTTGGTTACTCTTCTCGAAGTAAAGGATATAAGTGCTACAATAAAAGACTTGGAAAAATTGTTGAAAGTATTGATGTAGTGGTTGATGAAGCAGGTGACAATCCAAAACAGATAAAAACCGAAGATTTTGAAGATGAAGAGGACTATCCTTCAACTTCAAATTAGACTAATGATGAAGAAGAAACCTATGAGGCACCAGAAGAACAGATAAGAATAGAAGAAAAGACTCCATCCAGGTATGTTCAGAAGAACCATCCAGAGACTAAAATTTTAGGGTAGAAAGAGGCAGGGGTTCGAACAAGAAGAACTATAACAAAAGCTTCAAACTATCTAGCATTGATTTCCTCCATTGAACCACGAAATGTAAGTGAAGCATGCAAATATGAATGTTGGGTCAAGGCCATGAAAGAATAACTTGAGCAGATTGAAAAGAACAACACTTGGGAATTGGTTCCTGGACCTAATAATAATAATGTCATAGGGACCAAATGGATATTCAAAAACAAGATGAACGAAAATGGAGATGTTATTAGAAACAAGGCTAGACTTGTTTGTAAAGGGTATGCTCAACAAGAAGGTACAGACTTTGAAGAAACTTTTGCACCGGTTGCTAGACTTGAAGCCATAAGAATGTTCCTTGCTCTTTCTAGCTTTCAAAAGTTCAAAGTATATCAAATGGATGTGAATATGCCTTTTTAAATGGAGACTTAGAAGAAGAAGTGTATATTGAGCAACCAGATGGATTCATCATTAGAAATGATACAAAACTTGTATGCAAACTTAAGAAGGCACTCTATGGTCTTAAACAGGCTCCAAGGGCTTGGTATTATTGTCTGGACAAACACCTCCATTAACAATGTTTTTCAAAAGGATCAACAGATAGCAATATATATATAAAAATTGATAATGATAAATTTCTAATACTTGTTGTGTATATTGATGATATCATCTTTGGTAGCAATGAAGAAGCCATGAGTCAAAACATTGCTTTGGTGATGAAGAAAGAATTTGAAATGTCCCTGCTTGGTGAGCTGAAATATTTTCTTGGTTTACAAGTCCAACAAAACAAAGATGGTATATTTCTATCACAAACCAAGTACCTCAAGCAGATCTTGAAGAAATATGGTATGGAAGATTCGAAACCAGTATGTACCCCTATGGTAACAGGATGCAACCTCAATGCAAATGATGATTCAACAATAGTATATCAACCAACCTATAGATCCATGATTGGTAGTCTGCTCTATTTGACAGGTACCCGACCAGACATCATGCATGCAGTGGGAATAGTTGGAAGATTCCAGGCAAACCCAGAAGAAGCACACCTTTAGGCAATTAAAAGGATTTTCAAATATCTTCAAGGACCACAAAACTATGGCTTATGGTATCCTAGAGATATAGATCTCACACTTCATGCATATATAGATGTAGATTGGGTAGGAAGCGTGGATGACAGAAAAAACACTAGTGGTGGTGCATTCTTTATGGTTTCCAGATTAGTACCTTGGTTCAGCAAGAAACAAAGTTCAATTGCATTATCTATAGCTGAAGCAGAATATGTGGCTGCTACATCATGCTGCACACAACTCCTTTGGATGATGCAAACTTTGCAAGACTTTCAAATCACTTGTACTCCACTTATCTCCATTTTATGTGATAATACAAGTGCAATCAGTATTTCAAAGAATCTAGTCATGCATTCAAAGACCAAGCACATACCCATCAAATATCATTTTCTCCGGGAACAAGTGCTTGAACAAAAGGACAAATTGGAGTATGTTGCCTCCAAGGAATAGGTTGCTGATATATTCACCAAACCACTGCCCAGGGAGACATTTGAATACCTCAAATAGAAGCTGGGAGTAGTTGATGCATCATCTTATTGTTGACACTTATCTGTTTCAGAGAAAAGTGGTTGTACACAAGTTTCATGAAGAGCATCCGCGTACATACGCCTGTTTCTGTGGATATAGTTGCATATATGTTGGTTTGAATTAGTGGGCCAGACTTAGGATGAAAAGAGTCTGATATGGGTCTGACAGAGACCATCTGGCACAGGTTCAGGGGGAGCATATGCTTCTAATAATGCATTGTTGGCATTATCTTAGAAGACTTTGGTTCAATTTCATAGTTATTTTTGGTTTTAGTGGAACAGGTGCAGAGGAAGAACATGGTTGCTGGTTTGAATGATGGTTGACAGATGCTTCTGATAATAGTTGCTGATGACTATCATATTCTTGTTTTAGATATTTTGTCTCTATGTCATGTATTTATTTTATTATCAAGGTCATGTAACGACCTATGTTGGTTTCCCCACTATGCCTGGGATGGATAATGTAATGTTCTTGTTTTATCATGTATAAACCTTTGGTGTATCCCCACTTGGTTGGGTGGATGAGTATATCTTGGTACATTCCCACTTGGTTGGGAGATGGATGTATGTATGAGTCTTTGGTGATAGGAAGGTCATTTATGATAGAACATCTTTTTTGCAGACCTTGCCTACAGTTAGGGGGAGCATAAACAACACAGCAGAGCAAAGATTTCAGCATGTACTAAGGGGGAGCACAACCCTTTTCCCTTGATGACAAAGGGAGAGAATGACTTTGAGTGACTTGGGGTTGCCATCAAGTCCAAAGCGGGAGATTGTTGGCATTATGACTCAGGTTTTGCACTATGACATAGGTGTTGTCCTTGATGGCAACTCACTCAGATGACAGATCGTAGTTCAGACTCTCAGAATAAAAGAAAAAGAGATATACACAGTTTCCACTTAAACAAGTCGCATATACACGTGGGATCGCCGATCAAAAGTCGCGTATGCGTATGCACACATTTTCATGCACAGAAAAGCACGTACATGTGGGAAATCTTATTTTTAGTCCATGGTATTTGGACCTATGGTATCTCATCCGAAGTGTTGAACCCAAGTATTTGGACCCAAGTATTGGTTCTAAGTGGTTTTGGACCATGGTATTGAGTAAGGCCTAAGACTATAAAAGGGGAAGGAGATCATTAAGCAAAGGCAATCACTCAAGGATTGAATATCTTATGAAGAGAAAGATCTATAATACTGGTCATTGGGTTATGGTGCATAGCTGGATCTGAATCAAGGAGGAACCTAAGCGCTAGAAGAAGGATAAGTTATATTGATGGGTCAAGATCTCAAGGCTTGAAGAGAAGTATCTTTATGTAATTTTGATATGTTATATTTGAGGCATGACTTGATCTGTAAATCTGATAATCTGGGTATAACTGATGTCTGAATAATTGAAAAGGGTAGATTATCTTTTATAGATCTGTACGCAGGTTCAACATAGAAAAGGTGCGTATACATGTTGGTTCGGCAATTCAAAATAATGTATACGCAGGTTTGCCTTAATATAGCAGCCTACATGTTGAAGTAGCATACGTCTCATAAAATACGTCTTAGCTACTTCTATTTATTGTTGCAGTGTTCTGGGTTCAGGATTGGTTTCTGGTTATTGTTACTATATTATGGTTACAACATTCAGAGAAGTGATTGATTGATTTAGTTTTGGTTGGTACAAAGGGGATTGGTTGATGCAAATATATTTGATGTTTGATTGATGTTACTTATGGATCTAGTCTGAAAATTTATGAAACATGGTCCCTGGAAGAAAAGAGAAGGTTGTAGCCTTCTGTAGGTCAGCACCTATGTACTAGTATATCAACTAGTACAAGAGCTAAGGGGGTTATAGCTCCCTTCCAGGAGAAGCTGGAAAACAAGAGAAGGTTGTAGCCTTCTATAGGTAGAAGCCTGCGTACTGGTATAAGACTGTACCAGTACATAAATATTGTAAAAAGAAGTTTCTTATTAACAAGAAGATAGAGAAGCATTGCAACATGTGGTTTTCACCCACATTGGGTTTCCACCTTATATCTTGTGTTCATATGGTGATGATCTATTTTGTTTACTGCACCTGTTTACTGTCCTTATGGTTAATGAAGTTTAGATGCACTGATTAAAGATCAAATAAATTAATTAAATCTTAAGTTTACTGAATATATGCTAGTTGCTGTAGACATAGTTGCGTGTATACGCTGGTTTCCATATCTGAAGTAGCGTATATCTAAGTTTGAAAATGAAAAATTATTTGACTTGATAATACTGATTCACTCCCCCTCTCAGTATTATTTCCAACACTTTGAATTTTGAGCACTAAACTGATCCCTTGGATCAACTATAGAACAAAAGATACATTAGCTAGTTTTACCATGGTCAGACACTAGGGATGTCAAACTAGTGAAAAAATAAAATTATTGCACCGAAAGGTGAATTCTACAACCCAGTATGACCTCGAAGTGTAAGTATGTCCATGCTCAAAGTTAAATTTTAGCTAATGTTGGCCAACATAAAAATACAAAATTATAAATCTAAATATTGTTTATGTTCGTATCTCCACTAAATAATAATAATGAAAATAGAAAAAATTAATGTTGGTCCGAAACAAAAATGAAAATAACCATATAGATAAAATACTACAATCCAACTATCTCATGCGTTTAGATAAAAAAAATACAACACACTTATCTCACGCATTTAATAGTTATTTTATCATATACGTTGAATTTGAATGGATCATAAATTTATCTTGAACAATATACATACTTTCACATGTACATAAACAAGTACAAACCTTCGGGCTCTTTTAGGTAGCATGATATTGCTTCTCATCTTTTCATAATAGGACTATCAACTAAAAATATGATAAAAGATTCCTCCATCATACTTTCATTTCTTACTTTTCATGCAACAAAATATCCTCCGAAATTCATTCTTCAATCAAAACCAAGCTATGCCCTCCCACTCAACCAAGGATCATCTCTTTATCGAGACTCCCTCTTAATCTTAGGGAGATCTCTTCTATTTAGGCTTCCTCAAGGAGATCAACTTCTTCTTTTCGTCGTGGAAGAATCTTTCGTGGATTCCAACTATTTCATCAAAGTTATCATCATCCTCATCATGCTTATCACATCAACTAACATCTTCACCATATGAAGATTGTGTACCTGCACAACTTAGATAACAAGTACAACCAAACCTATATAAGCGTGAAGTTAGCCATATTAGAATTATGGAAGCATTTCAACCTTACATATATCACATATCAAAACAAGAGATAAATACTATTCATCTTAATAGGGACTTTGTCATAAGCCATAGATTACTTCATAACAAATTTCATTCCTTCTAGGGTTTCAATGTGTCTTTGAAAGGTACAATTTTCGAGCATTTTTTAGCACTTTGAATTTTGAGCACTAAACTAATCCCTTTGATCAACTATAGAATGAAAGATACGTTAGCTAGTTTTACCACTGTCACTAGGGATGTCGGACCAGTGACAAAATAAAATTATTGCACCGAGAGGTGAATTCTACAACCCAAAATTATTGCACCAAGAGGTGAATTCTACAACCCAAAATTATTGCACCAAGAGGTGAATTATACAACCCAGTATGACCCCGATGTGTAAGTATGTCCGTGCTCAAAGTTAAATTTTAGCTAATGTTGGCCAACATAAAAATACAAAATTAGAAATCTAAATAATGTTTATGTTCTTATTTCCAATAAATAATAATAATGAAAATAGAAAAAAATAATGTTGGCCAGAAACAAAAATGAAAATAACCATATAAATAAAAAAAACTACAATACAATTATCTGATGCGTTTAGATAAAAGAATTACAACATACTTATCTCATGCATTTAATAGTTCTTTTATCATATACATTGAATTTGAATGGATCATATATTTACCATGAACAATTTTTTTCACCACATTAAAATTCCAAATTAAATAAATTTTGAACATCTTTACTCTTTACTAAAACCACTATCATTTCTTACATCAAAGTAAAAAGGTTAACTCAACACAAATAATCCAAAATCTTGATGTAAAATATTTCAATATTTCTGTTAGTTAATTATTTGTAAAATGAATCTTTAAAAGGAAAACCATATCCCATGGATATATTAAAATCTCTATACACATATTTCCACGTCAAAGTTGTAATATTAAAAAATATTCATTTGATGTAGTTTTATTATAAACTTTGTTATCATGCCATGTAAAAAACATCATTAAATATAATATTAATATTGAAATAATAATATTCATATTAATGTTATTTTATTATTTAAAGCTTCGGCTCCTGCTTTGCATCCTGCGAGATCCACATCCCGTGGGTTTTGAAGACTGCGTGCGCGCCTGCTCTCTGCGTATTTTGATCCCTGCAGGCGGATCCGCCGAGGGCTTTCCTTCTAGCTGCGGTTGTTAAGGTTTTGATCTGCTGGCCCCTCATGGAGGAGCTGACTCCCCCTTAGGGGTCTTCCGCCCCTCCTTTGACTTCCACCGCTGAGGCCTTCAGATCCGTGCTGGCCTCTCTGCCCAAGAAGAAACTCGTGGAAGCTGCCAAGTTCGTGAAAAAGCTAGAAGATATCCCCAAGATAGTCCTTCCTCCTAAAGGTCCGATTCAGGTAGCTTTATCTCTGGCAGATCAGGGTCTAGTCGGTCAGTTTACAGGTCTTTGGCCTTCCCTGAAATCAACAGAGAATTGGGTCACTACGAACTGGGCTCCGCTGATAAAGAACAAGGTAACCTCTTATTCCTCGGAAGATGATACTTCTTATTTGAATTTTCTGAAAAAGAGGACAAGGATCTCATTTTCAAGAATGACCCCTACTTCATGGGCCCTTAAGGAATATATTTAAATAAATGGACACTAGACTTCAATTCGGCGGTGGGTGTGCCTTCAACAGTCCCAGTGTGGGGTAAGGCTCCCCAATCTCCCTGTTCACTGCTGGAATTGGGACTCTTAGAAACATATAGGAAACACTCTTGGGAAATTCATAGACAAGGCCAACAACAAAGATCATTACGACTTGCCAGAATTTGTGTGGAGGTAGATCTGGAGGTCAGACTACCAGAAGCCATGAAAATAAGAGTAGGTCCCTAGACGCATGTACAGAAACTGGACTATGAACAACTGCCGTTCAAACAACAAAGACCAGTATGACTGCGCCAGAATTTGTGTGGAGGTAGATCTGGAGATCAGACTACCAGAAGCCATCAAAATAAGAGTAGGTCCTTAGACGCATGTACAGAAACTGGACTACGAACAACTGCCATTCAAATGCCAGAAATGTCACGTCTATGGACACTTTGCCAGAGACTGCCCGTCCAAAGGGGCAGAAGAAAAAGGGAAGGAAGAAGGTTGGAACTAGGAAAAAAGACCCAAAAATTCACTCAGGAAGAATGCAAATGGAAATGCTAGAGCCCCCCAAGTGGGACCTGCTCAAAAACCACCCATGGAAAGCCAAGGGAACAAATTTGAGATCCTTGGATCTGAAATCATGAATACGCAAGAGACAAAAATTTCGAAGGAGATATCTCCATCTAAATCCAAAAGCATTCTAGAGATATCCAAAGGGAAGATGTCAAAAGAAGAAGAGGAAACCCAAGAGTCCGAGGAATCAGAGGAAGAAGGGGAAATAGGTGAATCACAGTCTACCCCTAGAAGATCTACAAGAGGGCGAATGTCAACAAAGGAAAAAAGAGACCAAGAATCATACAAAGACAAGCTTCAGGGTAGCCAACCAACGCTAGAGAAACTCCTAGCAAAAACCCCGAAGATGAAGAGGATCCAAACCCAGGGCTCCAGAGGAGCTCATCACAACAAAGGTAAATGATGAAGATAGTCTCCTGGAATTGTAGGGGAATGGGCACCAAAGCCAAGGAAGAAGCAATGATTAGTTTAATAAGACTGAAAACCCCGGACATTCTTCTCATCTAGGAGACTAAATTGGAGGATTCAACCTTCCTCCAAGCAAGCAGAAAATTTTGGAAAAAAGACGGAGCGCAAGCAATCTCTGCTCGTAGAGCATCGGGAGGACTTGGGTCGCTCTGGAATCCAAATAAGTTCTCTTTAATCTCTGAGTCTCTGAACACTCATTGTATTTTGTTAAAATTACAGCACTTAGCAGGTGAGAAAAAATCATGCTGGGACTCCATAAAAAACTTGGAAGATCTAGAAAATCTGGAGAACATAATCATAGCCGGAGACCTCAACCTCACCCTCCTCTCATTAGAAAAAAGAGGAGGCAGTATTGTCAAGGATCCGGCAAGAGAAGCAGTGGAATATCTCATGCAAGATTGGGATCTGATAGACATTAAGCCGACTATTGGCAAGTAGATGTGGTCAAACCAAAGAGTTGGCCTAGGTCACATAGCGGCAATATTTAACAAATTTTTGGTACAAAGCTCCTTCCTGCTTCTAGATCTAGAAGCTAGATCGAGCATTCTTCACAGCAGCACATCAGATCACAAGCCTATTAGCATGGAGCTGCTGACTCCCAAGGATCTGGGGCCTATTCCATTCAAATTCAGTTCTCTCTGAATCAAAGAGACATACTTCATGGATAAGGTCAAAGACTACTGGAAGACCCAGTCAAGGGATCTGCCTTCTTTGTTTGGGAGGAAAAACTCAGAAGAGTGAAAGCCATGCTAAAAAATTGGGCTAAGACCCTGCCCAACCCGGCTGTGGAAAGGAAAAAAATTCAAATTAGTTTAGAAAGCCAGCATCTCCATCTTGAAACGGTTGAAATCACTAAAGAATAGTTGGAAAAGGAGGCCAAGCTCCATCAAAGTTTCCATAAGGCCTGCCTGGCAGAAGAAGAATTATTGGAGGCTCAAGTTCAGAAGTCTTTGGCTCAAATCTGGCAACAAAAACTCCTCTTTCTTTCATAAACAAGCCCAAGCTAGGAAAGGCCGTAATTCCATCACCGAAATAAAAGAAGGAAACTGCGTTTTGAAGGACTTTTCAAGCATAAAAAAGGCAGCCTCAAAACATTTTGAGAAGCTGTACAGGGAAGACCTAGGAGCTGAGCAAAATGACAGCCTGCTAGACGCTGTCCCTAACCTCATAACCTCCAAGATGAATCAGGCTTTGGAAAGTAAAATCACGCAAAAGGAAGTCAAGGAGGTCCTTTTCGCAATGGGTCCCGACAAAGCTCTGGGACCGGATGGATTCACGCCTATATTTCTACAAACCTGTTGGCAGATAGTCGAGAAGGAGTTCCTCAAAATGATCCAGAAATCCCAGGACTGTCAGAAGATTGGAGGCAGCACAAATTCAGCCTTTCTCGCCCTCATTCCCAAGGAGAAAGGAGTAAAATCCTTCAACAGATTTCACCCAATTTCCTTATGCAATATTGGGTACAAAGTGATAACCAAAGTGATAGCTAACAGGTTGAAAATAATTCTCCCCAAAATGATTCCGGATAATCAAGGTGGATTCATTCATGGTAGGCAGTTGGTGGACAATTTCGTGCTGGTTCAAGAGGCGATCCATTCCAGCCTTCACCGAAAGGAAAAAGGTATGGTTATTAAATTTTATCTAGCAAATGCCTTTGATCGTGTTAGACATAGGTTTTTGTTTGATGTGTTGCATAAATGAGGTTCAGGCAAAACTTCATTAAGTGGATCAGTGCATGCATTTCAGAGCCTTGGATTGCTCCCCTGGTGAATGGTAGGGCCGCTGATTTTTTCAAAGCCTCTAGAGGACTGAGGCAGGGGTGTCCCCTTTCACCCCTCCTATTTGTCCTCTAAGCTTCTGTCCTCAGCTTTTACCTAGATAAAAAGCAGCAAGATCAAGAAATTGCTGGCCTGTACATTGCAAGAGGGGTAAAAAGCATCAACCATGCCCTCTTTGCTGATGATACTTTACTGTTGGGGGATGCTTCACCTCATTCAACTATTAAATTCAAAGAAGTTCTAGACGATTACTGTAAGGTCTCAGGCAGTGTATTAAACAGGGGTAAATGCCATATATACTGTTGGAATATTCTTGCTTCAACTGCAAACTCCATAGTCAGGTGTCTTGGATTTGTAGCCTCCATCACTTGGTCCTCATTTAAATATCTTGGTCTGCCAATCTTCCACAAGAGGTCATTGAACAAAGACTGGTCCCCTCAGCTAGACAAATTCAAAGCAAAAATGCAAGCCTGGGGATCCTCTTGGCTCAATATTGCCGGAAAATCAGTGCTCATTAAGGCAGTGCTCAGCAATCTTCCGATATTCAAATTCTTTGTCCTTCCTGGCACTTGTTGGAATTATCAAAAAGATGGAGGAGCTAATCAGACAGTTCTTCTGGAAAGGAGGCAAACAAAATGATAAGAGAATTTCCCTAGTTAATTGGGAAATAGTCACCAAACCAATTTATGAGGGAGGATTGAACTTCAAAGATCTCAGAGCTCAAAATCTAGCCATGGGAGCCAAATTGATTTGGAAAATCATAGCTCCTAATCCAGGTTGGGTATAGGTAGCATTGTGGAGGAAATACTTCAGAGGAACGAGACTCAAATGCCTGGATCAGCCCAAAAATCAACTCAGAACTCCTTTCAGCATGTTCATCAATAGAATTGGTTCGCTGATAAGAAATTACTCTTTCTGGATTCTAGGAAATGACAAACGTATCCATCTGTGGAATGACAGAATCCTGGATCGTCCTCCGCTGGCAGAATTGAGAGACATTACAGAGCTAAAGCGATGGATGTCTAAAGCGAACATCAACACTCTGTGGGACCTCTTGACTTGGAAGGATGATGCTTGGACATGTTGGAAACAACTCCTTGTTCCTCTCGCCTTGCATTCAGAAATGGCTACACTCAGTAATTGCTTGCACGGGCTGACTCCTATTCATACACGCAGGCAAGATGTGAGAGGATGGGGCAAAAATTGGGCAGGCTACATGGTATCTCAGGGATACGTTAAATGTCTTGAGCACCTCCACGTGCCTCCCAACCTTGTCCCCTAGATAGGCATATGTAAATTCCCTTCAATTCCTAGAGTAGACCACTTCTGTTGGCTTCTCTGCCATCAAAAAATCCTCACTGATGACATGCTTCAGAAAAGGGGCATCTATGGGCCTTCTAGATGCATGTTTTGGAAAGAAAACTCAGAAACCGCCTTCCATCTCATGATCGAGTGCAAGTTCACAGCCTCTATATGGAAGGAGCTTCTTGGTTCCTGGAAATACAAGTTCATCTTCCCTTCCTCAGTGGAAGAGCTGTTTGCGGGCTGGATGGCCAGATATCCAGGTACACTTCCAAAAAATAAAACAATCAGGACAATGTGGAGTGCTCTGCCTAAATTCATCAGTTGGCAAGTCTGGTTGGAAAGGAACAGGAGGATATTTCGAAGCAAGGAACAGGACCACAAAATAGTTTCCAACTCGGTGAAAAGCCAGCTAGTTGAGTGGCTGGAAGACAAAGGAGATGACTCAAATCTAAGTCAGTAGGACAAAGACTTGGGAACTGTCCTCAATTTCAATTTTCAAAAATCGAACAGCTCTCCCCCAATCCTTAAAGAATGGAAAATTAGGAAAAATGAAGAACACTTCCAGTCCTGGCTATCCAATCAACCTCTTCCCTCACTCTTGTTCGATGGGGCAACAAAAAGGAATCCAAGAAATGCTGGAGATGGAGGGCTCATCATCATCCCAGCCGATCCATCTTCGCATAATTTTGCGTGGGGATTAGGCCATTCCTCAAACATACAAGCTGAGGCATTGGCCCTCTTTCAAGGTATAAAACACCTCAAAGAGCTAGGACTTGAGGAGACAAATGTCTTTGGAGACTCCCAGGTTATCATAAAAGCAGTGGCGACTAATTCCAATCCAGTGGATCTGCAACTAGCAAGGTTAATTACAAGGATCAAAAGCATGACAAAGTCCCTAAATCTGAATTACTTTCATGTTTTGAGAAAAAATAATAAAGCAGCAGACATTGATGCAAACAAGGCAGTTCACTTGGATGTCGCTACTATTCTCAAAGATAATGAAATTCATTGGGAACCAATCCCTTAAAGTGTCATGTTTTATTTCATTCTTCTGCATCAGTTCATTTGTATCTTTCAACTAGGAAAATTAGCAGTAGAAGTGCACTTTAACATTTGTAAAAAGAGAAATCTGATAAGAGTAGGCACTATCTTCCTCTTGTTGGAAAGGTATGCTGAAATCTGCTCCTCCTTTTGTAACCGAATTTGTGGCTTTTAGCCAATCAGTTAATGATAACCCATAACAGTTCTTGTAAAAAAAATAATAATATTCATATTAATTTTAATTATTAAAATCTAAATATTAATATTATTCAATTAATAACATTTTAATTATAACAATATTAAATTTGTTATATTAATATATGGATATGTATTAACTCTCTCTCTCTCCCTCTCCTCTTCTATTAATTAATTATTTATTATTCTAGGGAAGCAAGAACAAAGGGCATAGAGTGATAGAGGTGAGAGATATAGGGAGAGAAGAGAAAGAGAAAGGAGAAGAGAGGGAGGGATAGAGAGAAGGAGTTGGAAGGAGAAAAAGGGAGGGAAGAAGAAATACATAGAGAGAAAAAAGTGGAGAGAGAGAGATAGGGAGTGACAAGGAAGATATGGTGAGAGAATGTTTATGCTTGGGGTACCGTGAGATTGAGAGACAGATAAGGAGAGATGGAGAGAAAGGGGGGAGAGAAGGAGGGATAAGGATAGAGGGAGGGTGATAGTGACATAGGTGGAGGGAAAGGAGAGAGAGAATTGAGGGGGAGAGATAGAGGGAGGTGGGAGAGAAACAAAGAGATAGGAAGGAAGAGAGCGAGGATGTGAGAGAAAGAAGGAGAGAGGAAGGAGGGGAGAGAGGAAGGTAAG